>PVJX010019894.1:0-25029 GCA_004027295.1 Dolichotis patagonum
GATTCTTGGTATATACACACACACACACACACACACACACGGAAAGAGGAGAAAAAGAATGCTCAAAGGAAAAAGAATACACAAAACAAAATGATGGTAAGTGTGGTGGTAGACAAGTATAACTGCAGCATTTAAAAGGCTAAAGCAGGAGGCTCACAAGTTCGAAGCGAGCCTGGACTACACAGTGAGTTCAAGGACAACCTGAACTACACAGTAAGACCCTGTCTCAAGGCAGGGAAAAAATCCAACAAGAACTTTTCTCTAGGAGTTCTTTTCAGAACTTGCATCAAACATCTATTACATACAGAAAGATCCTATAATTTTCTGAAAGTCAGGATTCACTTAACCAGACCACATGTATGACCTCCATAAAAGCTATAGTCTAAGAAATGAGGTAAGTACATATATCTCTTCACATTTAATCAAGATATTACCATCAATCTTCAAAGGAAAAACTGTCTAACAAAGTAGCAAAATTACTCTATGAAATTCAAGGTGAGGATAAAGCATCTCAACATCATCTTGAAGAGAAATAATGAGTTTAGATGTTTCACCTAACACACATTCTTTGTCCTCCCAAAGGTTTTCCTAGTATTTAAACTCTTCTTCTTGAGTACTGGCAAAAGCAGTACTCACAATATTATACTTTGTATCTATAATGTTCAATTAGCTCATCTTCTAAAAGTAGTGTAGTTAAACCACCAATGAAACTGGAAATAAAGTAAGAGCATTTGTCAAGTTCAAGTGGCCTTCAAGATGTAAGATGTCCTTCTTGAGCAACTATGAGGTACAAATGTGTAATCCTCACTGTTCCTTCCCACTTTTTCTTTGTGTTTTTTTTTTTTTTTTTTGTACCGGCGATCGAACTCATGACCTCGCGCTTGCCAGGCAGGCGCTTAAGCCACTGAGCTAAATCCCCGGCCCCTTTCCCACTTTTTCAAATCTTCATTTTCTTGCATAGCCCCAGCACAATTTTAAGACTAAATATATATTAAGACATTTAAAAAAAATGGCCTGAACTAAACAAGATCAGAACCCAAAGTAAAACAAAATGTCTGCCTAATTATTTGCCTCCTGAAATAGAAATGGGGATTTTAAAAGACCTAATCACAAAGAATCTTTAAACCACCCAAACATGAAAAGAAAAAAAATGGAAATATAACTAAGAAATATTAGTTTCTCAGATCAACTTCTCAGCTTTATTTTCATTAGCCAATGAAACATCCATTAAAATTCAAATATTCCAAGAACACTTGTATTTACTGCCTGATTTATTTCTATAGCAACAGACACCTAGAACACAGAAACAAAACAATGTCCAGTTTTTTCATCATCGTCTATAACTGACATACATAGTTAAGTCATTAGTATGATAAATGGTAGAGCCTATTTCAATTTAGTTCATAGAAGGCAAGGATTAAATATTTGTTATATAAGGATAACTTATAGAAACCAGGTGCAGTGGTACACACCTATAACTCAACAAGAACTAGTATCTGAAGTTTAAGCCCAGTGTGGGAAATTTAGTGACTTAGTGAGACCCTATTTCAAAATAAAAAAAATTTAAAAGGAAGGGCTGCAGACACAGCTTAGCATCAAAGTACTACGCTCAATCTTTAGTACAGAAGGAAGAAAGGAAGACAGTCAGCTGGACAGAAAAAATTCCTAAAAGTTTACCTTAAAAGTAAAGGGGAAGAAGTCAGGTATGGTGGTGCACTCCTATAATCCCTGCACTTGGGAGGCTGAGGAAGGAGAATCCTTTCCAAGTTTGAGACCAGCCTGGGCTACAAAGTAAGCCCAAAACCAGCCTGAACTGCATAGAGAGACTGTTTCAAAAAGATTAAAGAAAAAATTGCAAAGGCGAAGAGTAACCTTTCTACTTTTTTCCCCCCTTTCATTTCTTTTCCTGGCCAAAAAAAAAAGAACTATAAATCTCAAAAGAGAGTCCTGAAAAATACTAACTCTATACGTGTGTTTAGTAAATGATATAAACCATGAAACATGTCACACATGCTGATTCTTCGAAGTCTTTGAGTTTAGGGAGATAACAAGCAGTCACTTGAAACCAGATGATAGTACATAAATGCACCAATTTCCAGTTTTGCTACATTCCTCTCATCAGGGTGCTTTCCTCCATGACCCTTTTCTCTGGAACTGTGATTAATATTTTGATTAACAAAGGTCAACCTCTTAATTAACATATAACCTCTTTTCAAACTGTCAAATTTGATTTATGAAATTTCATATCTAGGAGTAGAAGCTTCAGAAAGAACTGGCGTAAGATCAAGAGTTGGTATTTTAAATTACTACCCACAAACATTCCCCCCAACTACTGTATTAAAATTCTGCCAAGACTTTTTGTAAGTAGACAGTTATCCCATTTGTGCCAACTAAAGACAAAAAAACTATGGCTTCAACTCTGAATTTACATAAAAACATTACTGTAATAGTGATAAAGTGACCCATATAATTACAAAGAATAACAATAAAGCAGTTACACTTAATATACCAGAAAAACTAAAAATTTAAGTTACTGAGCTAAATCCCTGGCCCTAAAAATGTAAGTTAATGTTTGTATCTTTGGCTAAGTTTCTGCAGGCTTAGTAGTAGTCCTAAAACATTACCAAATCACCCTCAATCCAGCTAAAATTCCTACATATAAAATTGAAAATCTACTTTCAGCACTGACCTTATGTCAAATTTGAGAAAATGGAAGCTCAGGCCAAGAATTTCACACTTGGATAGGGACATAGGTCAATGGCACTGCACTTGCCTGAGAATCGCAAGGTCCCAAAGTTTGATTCCCAGTACCAAAACCAAAAAAAAAAAAAAAAAAAAAAAGGCATTTCACACTTAATGCAAAAAATTAGTTGTGAGGTTTGAATGAAAAATATTTACAAACTTGACAAAGGAAAAAGGAGGCCACTATACAGTGCAGTAACACAGTCTGGGCCTGTTTTCTGGGGTTTAAATCCTGGTTCAGCCTTTCACTACATAGTAGCTACTTAACTATTAATGATAACAGAAACCACTGCACAGGGCTGTATGAGGATTAAAGGAAATAAAAGATGTAAAGTAGTCACATATGCTCAAAAATATTAGCAACTAGGCATCTGAACATGAATCAACATTGGATTAGATTATATTTTCCAGGGGCTGGGGATTTAGCTCAGCGGCATAAGCGCCTGCCTTGCAAGCGCGTGGTCATGAGTTCGATCCCTGGTACCAACTTAAAAAAAAAAATTTATATTTTCCATAAAGAATAGCCTATGTGGCTAAAGACAAAAATCCTATGTCACAAAGCTGAGTGTGGTGGGGTACACCTGAAAGTCCAGCATTTGGGAGGCTGAGGCAGGAGGACTGCCATGAGTTCAAGGCCAGTCTGGACTACATGGACTGTTTAAAAAAAAAAAAAAAAAGAGGAAGAAAAAAAAACCACCTAGAATTTCTAAGTAATCATCTGTTGTGCTGTAGGGAAGTTACAGATTACAGCAGGTACATATAACCAAACAGCAGAAAGAGGAGTGAAAACTGAATCAGTTTCTGAAAACATGTGTTTACACTCTAAACCACCTTGGCAATTCTGGAATACACAAATATTAGTCCTGAAAGCAATATCATCACACATCATATAATTGTGGTAAACACCACTGTTATTTCTGTAAAATCTCTATTTTCCAGAAAGGTAAGTAAATAATATCCTAGTATTATTATAAAAATAGTTTGACTTCCCAGACTCTATAAAGCAATCCAGGGCACATTCCTCAGCCACATGTTGAAAACCACTATTTCAGACTCCTTCCCACCCTCCCCCAGTACCAGGGATAGAAATCAGGGCCTCCTCACAGCTATATCCATCTCCAGCCTTCCTTTCCTTTTCTTTCCTTTTTCTTCTCTCCTTCCTTCCTTCCTTCCTTCCTTCCTTCCTTCCTTCCTCTTTTCTTCTTCTTTTCTTCTTTCTTTCTTTCTTTCTTTCTTTCTTTCTTTCTTTCTTTCTTTCTTTCTTTCTTTCTTTCTTTCTTTCTTTCTTTCTTTCTTTCTTTCACCAGGGATTGAACTTACAACCTCCAATTTGCCAGATGGGTGCCTATGCAGCCGAGCTAAATCCCTGGCCCTCCTTTAACTGAGGCAGGAAGATCACTGTGAGTTTGAGGCCAGCATGTGCTACAAAGTGAGTTCAAGTCTACCCTAAACTACACAGTGCTATCCTGTCTCCAAAAAATAAAAAAAAAAAAATCAAATCTGAACTGCACTCTCCTCCAATTAGACTAAAAGGAAGCCATGGTAATCAGAGAAAAGTAAGGAGACAAGACTACAAATTCAGTGTACTGCAGTGGCATAAAATTTTGTGTAAATGTTAATAAACACATAAAATTCACCATTTTAACTATTTTCAGGTGTACAGTTCAGTAGCATTAAGTACATTCATGTTACGGTTTAAGGATAACAACATGCAATGTACGTACCATTGTTGTCCCTTGACTGACATGTTTTGAAATTTTGTTGTGGTTTTTTTCTTCTTTTTGTTTCTGGTGTGTCCCCTCCCCCCCAGTCTTTTGGAGACAGGGTCTCACTATGCAGTTTATGCTGGCTTTGGGCTCACTTTGTAGCCCAGACTGGTCTTGAACTTATAAACAATACTCCTGCCTAAGCCTCCCAAATGCTGGGATTACAGGAGTGCACCACTACGTCCAGTCCCCCCCCCCTTTTTTTTGTATCAGGAATTGAACTCATGATCTTGTACTTGCCAGGCAAGTGCTACACCACTGAGCCGTTATCTCTGGCCTCTCTCTTCTTTCTTCTTTTTTTTTCTTCTTTTTATCCTTGAAATAAAATGGATTTGGGGGGGAGTACATTCATGTTGTTATGCAACCATCACCACTATCCACTAATGACATCAAACTCTGAAGGGAAAAAGTAAAGTTCTGTGAAAGTGGAAATCTTTCACTCTGTATCTTTTAGCCTCAACTTCCGGTTTAAGAGGAAACTGCTTAGAAAAATTAAGCTATGCAATGAGGAAACAACTGCCTAATGCAGACATTTTAAAAGGCAATACTGTATACATGTCAAGTATGGTGACACAAAAGTGTAATCCTAGCAGAGGCTGAGGAAGGAGGACCGCCACAATTTAAAACCACCCTGGAATACATACTGAGTTGAAGACCAGCTACAACTATCTAGTGAGATATCCTATTTAGGAAGGGAAGGGAAGCAAAAGAGAAAGGGAAGGGGAAGGGAAAAGGAATGGAGCCAGAGCTGGGGACAGACGGGAAGGGAAGCCAGGCACGGAGGCAAACGTCTGTAATCCCACGCTTGGGAGAGTAGGGCAGGATTGCTTCAGAGTTCAAGGCCAGCCTGGGCTAGTGAGTTCAGGACCAGCCTGAACCCACTGGGAGACCCTGTCTCAAAAATACATACATAAAATTAAAAAATAGTTAAAATAGTTATACTATTGATTTCTCTGAGTTCAGTGAAGAGAAAGATTCGTGCTGGTACTGTTAGGACAATTGTAAACAGATGTCTTATGCTCTGGATGAATGATTTGGGGATGACAGTATGCATTGTTTCCCCCAATTGATATGTTTTGAAATTTTGGGTTTTTTTCCTCTGCTTTTTCCTTGAAATAAGATGTATTTGAAAAAAAATACAGACAGGTGTGGTGATAAATGTCTATAATCCCAACTACTTAGGAGGCCAAAGCAGGAGAGTCACAAGTTCCAGATCAATATGGGTAAGTTAGTAAGACCCACTCAAAATAAAAAATAAAAGATACTGGGGTGATAGCTCAGTGTTAGAGCACTTGCCTAGCATATGCAAAATCCTGGGGTTAAATCCCCAGTATCACAGAAAGAGAGACAGAGACACAAGAGACATTCAGGGAGACAGAAAGACAGAAATTAGGGGTGGGCACAGACAGACAGAGACATACAGAGAGACAGACACAGAAAGCGCCAGAGACATAGCAAGAAACACAGAGGACAAGCAGGTATGGGGGGGAGGGTGACAACAAAGAATAGATAAATTAATTAAAATTAAAAATTTTGCTCTGTCAAAAATGTGGCAAAATAGGATAAACCATGGACTAAAAGAAAACATTCCCAAACCACTATCTTTAGAGAATACACAGATGTCTTAAAAAACAACAATAAAAACATAAAACCCAGGCCAGGGGTATAACTCAACAGCATAAGCACCTGCCTGGCAAGTGCAAGGTCCTGAGTTCAATTCCCAGTACCAAAACAAAACAAGAAACTCACTGGGGATATAGCTCAGAGGCACAGCACCTATCTAGCAAGCATAAAGTCCTAAGGTTCGATTCCTGGTACAGAAACAAAACAAAACACATAAAACCAATTCATCAGGTATGGTGGCACATAATTTCAGATACTTGAGAGGGGTAGAGGAAACAAGGAAGGTGACTGTTCGGAGCCAGCAACCTTTTACCGTAAAGGACAGAGAGCAAATATTTTAAGCTAGCTTGCTTATGTGTGTGTGGTTTATTGAGACACGATCTTGTTATGTAGTTCAGGCAGTCCTTAAACTCCCTATGTAGGCCAGGCTGGCATCAAACTCACAGCAATCCTGCCTGAGTCTCCCAAGTGCTAGGATTGAAGGTGTGCAACGCCACACCCAGGGAAATTATTTTCAAATAACTGAACAAAAATAATACAGAGGGTTTAGCTCAGCAGCATAAGTGCCTGGCAAGAGCGAGGTCGTGAGTTCAATCCCAAGTACAAAAACAACAACAAAAACCAGAGATACCAAAATGTGGCATTTCCCCCAACAACTGAGAACTTCAGGTAAAAGGCACACATGTAGCTCAAGGCCAGCCTGGGCTACATAATGAGCTCAGGTCCAGCCTGAACTGCACTGAGAGTCCCTGTCTCAATCAATCAATCAATCAATCAATCAATTCATCATACTATTCTTTCTATTTTTTTGTGCTTGAATTTTTCCAAAATACAAAGTTTGGAGCTGGGTATGGTGGCACATGCCAGTAAACCTAGCACTCTGGGAGCTGAGGTGGGGAGGATCTCAAGTTCAAGCCCAATTTGGACAATTTAGCAAGAGCCTGTCTCAAAATTTAAAAATTAAAAAAAGACTGAAAGGTAGCTCCATGTGAAGGACCTGGGTCCAATTTGTAGTACTGTGAAAAGAGCGGGGAAAAGGTTAAGGTAGAGGGATGTATGAATAGAGAAAACTGGTTCTACAACGCTGAATATAGTACGATGATACATTAAATCTAATCTTTCTTATTCCCTGAGAGTTACGCATCAAAGAGTGAGTTGAAGAATATAATTGATTCCAGAATCCTTCCCCTGACCCTTTCTTTTCTTTCCAAGATCCTTTTCTAGGACAGAAAAGCACCATTTTTCCAAGGATGGGCTTAATCAGGTAGATTTGGTAGGATCAATTCCTTGTAGACAGGAGGACTATCTAAGGAAGTCCCAGAAAGTAACACACACAATGGCACTGTAATGCCACATCCCTACTGTTTTATAAAAAAAAAATTTTCCTAGCAAAAAAATTTTTTAAAGCTTTGACTCCATAAATGTCAAATAGACAATCTTAGTGAGCTAAAATCACTCAATATCTATTGAATGACTCACATAAAACTCTATAGCAAAAACTTAGAGGTCCAAGAGAAATATAGTATGAACCACATCTGTAATTTAAAACTTTCTAATAACTATAAAAGGTAAAATTAATTTTAATAATATATTTTACCTAACCCTATAAATCATTCCAAATGTAGTTAGTGCCATCCCAGCATATCATGAATATAAAAAATTATTGGCAACTTTTCATTTTTTGTATCATCTTCCCAAGATTCAGTATGTAGCTTACATTCACATCTTAATTCAGACTAGCCACATTTCATATATGTAACAACTTTATGAAGCTACTGGCCATCATACCACACAGTATAAGTCTAAACTGTTTAAAAAAAAAAAAAAGTGAACAACCAAAGCTGAGAAAATTAGCCAAGAAAGGAATTTAATGTACCTGAATCTCTCAAGGGAACATATAGTGATGCTGTTACTGTTCCATATTTTTGGTAGGATAATCAGCCACATACACATTTACAAAGGTATAGTGTGCAAACTAAACTCAATTTTTTTTCTGGTATCTTTCAAGCAAAAGAGGGGTATCATAACTGTATTCCGGGCAAGACGTTTGTTCCACTACACATTCCCTCTACTCACACTGAGTATAGGAGTTTTGCCCTTTGGCTTTCCTCACTTGGTTCAACCTGAAGACTAGAATGAAAGAGGAGCTGAATCTTATGCTTCACCATCCTCCCCAACCTCCCTCCACAAAATGGTTATATTAGCATTTGTCTGACCACCTCATAGCTTTGTTCAACTGACCTCTAATTTCCCAGAGATTACATCAAATCCATATTCTCCAAATCTTAAGATTCCTGCTCCCAAAGTAACAGCAGTTTCCTTCTCTTGACATTCTATTAGAGAAAATCCTATTAGAACAAGTGGCTTTTAGAAAGGTACGGTCACTTAAAAATTAACCAAATGGACTAGGGCTCATCTCTCAATGCATATAAATAATAAATAAACAAAATACAAAAATACCATTAGTAACTACAAAAAATAATTTAAATATACTTGAGAATCAGTGAAATGTTAATATAGTTATGGTTTTCTGTTTTACAGCACTTGGGATAGAATCCAAGGCTTCCACTATGGTAGCAAGTACTCCACAACTGAGTTATATGTCCACAAGTTGAATGAATAGTAAGTTTCAATTACTCTCTTCTCTTACTCTCTGTTATGGCTTGTGTCTAAATGTCCTCCCCCAAAGCCTCATGCAGTCATAGGTGGGGCTTTTCAGAGGTGGTCGGATTAAGGATGCAATGCTAGGATTATAGGTATGAGTGCTACTTGCCCTAAGAGTGGATAGCCTGGACGAGATACAAGGGACAGAAAGAAGCTTGTCACTTATTACTTGCTTTTGCTGTCTTCTACCTGCCACGAATTGTTTCTCTTCTGCTATGCTACCCTGTCTTGTACCTAGCCAATTATAGACTGAAACCTCTATAAACTGTGAGCTAAAATAAACCTTTTCTCCTTTAACTTTGGGTGTTGGATATTTTGTCTCAGCAATGAGAAAAGTAATTAAAACACCCTCCCTTCAACTCAAAATGTAATGGCAAAATTACTGTGTTTTTGAGAAAGAGCATAATTTTTCACTTGCCAGACTAATAAATGTTATCTTTGACTTCTAGTTGTAGGATTTAGGTAAATGTAAACCGAGACAGCAAATTTTCTAAATTTTGACCTATCCACTAGCCAAAAAACAATGGCCAATATTTTTAGCTAAACAACTGAAGCTATTTGTTTCATCCCTTTGATTAAATTTTTCCAGGGTTAGGAATTCTGTACTTTTGGGTAAAATCTGCCATAATATAACAAATTGCTGAAATTTGCTATTTACTGAATTTATAAAATATAGATTCTAATATCTAATAATTGTAATATTCATAAAATTACTATTAAGTCATCTATTTTATTTTTGATCTATGAAGTAACTGTATGGATATGTGTGGATATAAAATAGCAAAGAAAAAGACAAAAAGGATACACAAACTGGTAAAATGGTTACCTTTAGGGAAGGGATTAGGATTGGAGAAGACAAGAGGCTCTTCAGTCTTATTTGTGGTAGTTTAATTTTATGACAATACATATATGTTACCTACATAGATAAAAACCAATCAGGTTTAAAAGGCATGGAATGCCTTTAGCCTCATTAACTGCTGGGAACTGTAATAAACTGATTAAAATTCATTATTTACAAAGCAATCTGTATTCATTAACCCATAAAATTCTCAATCCTAAAGACAGGTATCATTATTACTTTCAATTTAGAAATCAGTACACTTAGTTGAGTGTAACAACTCCTGTAATTACTCCTGTAATCTCAATATTCAAGAGTCTAAAGCAGGAGGACTTCAAGTTCCAAACCAGCCTTGGCTACATGAGAGCAAAGGGGTCTGGGCCTGCAGTGTAACCAAGTGGTAGAGCACTTGCCTAACATGTATAGGGCCCTGAGTTCAATCTTCATCAGCACAAAAAGAAGAGTGAAAAAAAGGAAAGGGAAGAAAAAAGGAAAAGAAGAAATGAACCTAAGACCCAAGAGAATTTAAAAAGTACCCTGTTGAGGGTCACACAATGTTGGAGCCTGGAATGAACTACATCAAAACCAGATTATAACTCTGCTAATGGAATATTCAGTTAATCACAAAAGGAATATTCAATTAATTCAGGAATATAAGAAAATTATTTTTAACTTTTGCACTGTTAAAGAGTTTTAGGGAAAAAACTCTGCAAGCCTCCAGTAAAGGCAGCAAAAGTGAACATTTTATAGTACTTCTTAATTGGCTCATTAACCACACTGAACATGGTTGTAGAATCCCAAATTTGTAAGGGATTTATGTAGATCTGTAGTTCTTAGCCTAGTACCAAAGTTCCTACCCCAACTCTTTTGGTTAATTCTAGGGACACCATGTCACACAATTTTGAGACTAAATTTCAGGGTGGAGAGTTTCTGGTGGGGAGAAAATATGAGTGTCACTTATTTAGAGTTTTAGCTAAAAAAAAAAAAAAAATCCACCTATAGTTTTCTTAAAGGGAAGCAACAGTGACACCCATACCAAATAAGTGAAGACTTTAATGAACCAACCAATATGTATATACTGAATTGACCTACCTCACCACTAGAACATCAGAGAGTCTTGCTACTAAAACCTTTAATACAAGTGTACTACATAGTTTGGAGAGACTTCTCAATCCCTAAAAGTTCTCATTCCTTGCTACTAGTATAATCAAGTTTAGTTTAAAACTAGATTCAGGGCTAAGGTATATAGCTCAGTGGCTTAAGTGCCCACCTGGCAAGCACAAGGGCCTGAATTCGATTCCTGATACTAAAATAAAATAAACCTAGGTTTAGCCTAGGCGTGGTGGCACATGCCTGTAATTTATGCCTCAGAAGGTGGAGGCAGGAGGATCACGGCCAGTTTGAGGTCATCCTGGGCTATAAAGTGAGTTTAGGGCCAGGCTGAACTGCATAGCAAGACCCTGTCTCAAAAAACCAAAATCAATCAATCTAGGTTCATTGTCTCTTAAAATCCAGTTTAAAAAAAAAAAAAAAAAAGACAGCCTTTAACCTGAACTTTCCCAGGATGACACAGAAAATGTAGTTAAGCTTGGACACTCTAGGATCCTACCCAAATTGTCAATAATGGCATTTGTTTGTTATGTTGATTACATGCTCTGGGCTTTAATGGCAGACACTTCAACAAACCTCAGCCGTTTTAACTCCTACCTTGCAAAGTTTTTCTGGCTATTTATATCTGGTTCAGGAAAGCTTAACTATTACTACAAACTTAATTTTACTCCTCAGCCAGGCTTTCTGAGCCAGTAATGGACATATACATCAACAGGATTCCAAATGAGATCAGTAATAATTATTCTAAATTATGTGTATTGGGCTGGAGGTGTAGCTCAATGGCAAAACACTTGTGTTGCATGTGTGAGGCCCTAGGCTTAGTCCACAGCCACAGCCACAGCCACACACTCCCACCCCTCCAAAACCAAATAAGATCAGAAAACTGTGTATCTTGATAACTTTTTAAAGACACTTTTATATTCCAGTTAAAATATACACAGATAAAACCCAATAGTATGAGAAGGCAAACATGGCTTTATGGCTTATAACCAATAATAAAAAGTATCTACAGCTGGGGGGTGACTATGACTAAGTAAAGGAATATATAATCTTTTCCATCCAATTTCAATATTGTTCATTTTGTAGTATATGGCTTTAGTTCATATTACACATGCTGTTTCAAGCTCCTTTCCCAAACTCCATTCCCAGCTCTACCACCTTTCTTTACAATAATGAACTAGCTCCTGGCTTCTTTTAAAAAGTTTTTGCCAGATGTTGTGGTACTGTAATCCCAACACTTAGGAGACTGAGGCAGAGGATCTCCTCAAATTTGAGACCAGCATGGGCTAAACGATGAGTTAAAGGCCAGCTTGAACTATATAGTGAGACCTTGTCTCAAAAAAAAAAAAAAAGTTTTCAAGCAAGGTCTAATAGTACATGCTTATAATTCCAGAACTCCAGAAGGCTGGCTGAGGCAGATCACAAATTCAAGCCCACCCCAGGCAACCTAGAGACTTAAAAAGACCCCCACACACCCCATAACCCCCCCAAAAAAGAGATGGGGATGTAGCCCACTGCAAAGGACCTAGTTTCAATTTTCCAGTAACACAAACAAGAAAAACCACTTTAATTATTCTGGTTATTTTCCTCCATCACTGGGGTCAGTCCTCCCCTCTCTTACTAATGTATCTATAATATTCCTTTTTCACTTTTTCATGCTGTAGTCTCAAATTAGCCATTGAGAAAGAACTACTGGGAGGACTTCCCCCACTTCCAATCCCCCAGAAAACAGATCAGTAGAATGGAACAAGGAATACCTAAATTCAAACTTTGGTTCTGTTCCTAAACTTAGATAAATCCTGAACCTCAGTGCCCTCATCTGTAAAACTGGGTTGCATAAAATACCACCAACTTCACAAGGTTGTTGTAAAGGTCACATGATATACCTAATACATGTAAAATATCAAAAGTACTGCTTACCTATTTGAGATATTCGGAAAATGCTGACTACTCTGTCATATCACATATTTGTTCCCTATAATGTATCATAGTTAACAAAGGACTTTTATATACAGTGTCTCATCTGATCCTCCCCATAAACCAAAGCTACAGTTAGTAAAACTGAATACAATGACATAAATCATCCTGCAAGGAGTTAATCTTCTAATATTAAAAGTTGAGCATACCTAATTTAACATACCAATATGCTCCAAAATTCAAACTTTTCAGCACCAATGTGAAACATTTCAGATTTTGGATTCTCAGATATGGGGTGCTCAAGTGATGTATTCTATGCAAATATTCCAAAATCTAAAAAACTCTAAAATCTGAAAAACTTCTGGTCCCAAACATTTAGGATAAGGGATGATCATTCTTCATAGAAAAATAAAAGCTTTTGGCTTTTGTGCTCATTTGTAAACTTTATATAGCCAGTGCTTGTTTTGCATGGTCCCAATACACATGAATTTGTTACTATACTTCAGGTAAAATGATAATGATCCTCAAATAACAGTTCAAATTTCAGCTACCATGTGTATGAAATGTTGAGTAGTTAATAAAAGTATTAAATTTGCTGTTAGGTCTTCATTCCACAAACCACTAGCCAAATAACATGATCACTGACCAAGCACATCATTTCTTTCAAAGTCTGCCAGGGATGGGTTACCTACTAGGCATGTGATTCAGTTCAAAGACAACAAAGTAAAACTGTTGTGTTGCTTCCTTGCCTCTCACAGATAAGCCCACATTACACTCTGTAAATATGAATAATCAAGACAGGGAATTGGCCAACAAAAATGAAAATGGAGGCAATGAAATAAAATATAATCATTCTGGAAGCAAAATTCAAGTAGAAAGTAAAGGGAATTAAGTGCAATTAGAGGAATTTAGTAAAAGTTCACTTACTACTATAAATGAGGAACACATCATGATGAAAAGGATGAAGATATCCTAGAGCTGGGCATAGTGGTGCACGGCTGTAATGCCAGCATTTGCGAGGCTAAGGTAGGAGGACTGTTGTGAGTTTGAAGCCAGCCTGAGGCTATACAGTGAGTTTAAAGCTAGCTTGAACTATATAGTGAGACCTTACCTCAAAAAACAACAATAACAACAACAACAACAACAAAAAAGAGAAATATCCTAGAGGACATGGCACCAGCAAAAAAGCTTAAAGGAACATTTCAAAGATATTTTACACTACTAAAAATGTAAAGGATAACATATTGGAATCCAAGGCACTCAAAAGATGTCTACACCATATCTCAGGCAATACAAGAAGCAGGCAAACACTGCTTGAACTGCTTTCAATTATAGTATATCAAATTAACATCAGTTTTACTACAGCTTCACTTCTTTATATATTAAAATTAATAAATAGTTAATGTTTTGTTTAAAAATTTAATAGGTTACAGATAAAAAATTTCTCACTCTGCATGGATTCAGCCTGTAATTTTTACAGTCCCATACTACTATGCAAAGTGAGGGCTGCCTATATCATGTATGTAAATTATATACATACATATTCTCTCATACTCAAACCATCTGAAAGTTACGAAGATCACACTTTTGTCCTTAAAAGCATGTTACCCTAAAAATAAAGATATTTTCTTACCTAATCACAGAATAACTGCCAACTTCAGTTAAGTTTTGGAGGTTATTTTGTAAGAAAATATCTAGTTTTAGGAATGAAAGATGAAATTAATGCTTGCTGTTCAAAGACAGCAACTATAAAATTAATTAATTAATCGACCTTGTGCTTGCCAGGCAGGCACTTGTGCCATTGAGCTAAACCCGTGGCCCTGAAATTTATTAGTTTAACTTGAAGCTTAAGACACTGTCAACTATAAAAAAAAGTTCCTATACAGCCTACCATCTCAATAGTTGGCAAGCTGATGCAGGAGTAATACTGCTGTGAGTTGGAGGCTAGCCTGGGCTATACAGTGAATTCAAGGCCAGCCTGAACTACAAAGTGAGACACTGTCTTAACACCCCACAAAAATCCTTAAATTCAATGATTTAAAAAAACAGAAAACTTTTCATAGTTACTAGGTATGAGAATACAAAATAAATTTTTGTAAGTCTCACTTCAAAATATACTGCAATACTTCAGGAACTGAAAAAAAATCACAAGGGAGGGCCGGGGATTTAGCTCAGTGGCTTAAGCGCCTGCCTGGCAAGCACCAGGTCATGAGTTCGATCCCCGGTACCAAAAAAAAAAAAAAAAAAAAAAAAAAAAAAAAAATCACCAGGGAATATCACAATGCTACACATTAAATATGTTAAGTAAATACACCATGGGGCCTAAGTATACAGTACAAAAAAAAATCTGTCACAAGTAGATAGGGAGAGAATTATAGTCAATGACTTCATTGAAGTTTTAAATATCTACAATGTGTTCATGTGCCAAATACTGTCAATACTTTAGTAAATACATGGTTCTTGCCCTCAAAACCTAAAGAATAAGTGAAAACACAATGGGGATATTGTTTACTAAGATAGCAGAAAACACAAATGTTAAAGAAATCAAAGAAAAGGCATCTCGTCTACCAGGAACGATGTCAAAAATTTCCCAGAGGATATAATATCTAAGTTGAAAACTGAAGAATAGTATTAAAAGGAAGAAGGGAAAGTGATCAACCCTAAAGGTACTGCATATGCAAAGATCCAAAAGTAAAAGAGGACACAGGACTTTAAGAAAACAGAAAGTAGCTAAGTGTGGTATCATTTTCAGGTAATAGGGAGAGAAAGGGAGAAAACATGGTGTAATGGAAAGAAATTCAACCTGAAGTAAGAAGACCTAGTTTTTAGTCTGAGCTGGCACTTACTGGCTGTATAACCTTAGAGCAAGTGATTTTGCCTCTTTATTTCCTAAAGGACAAAATGGAGATACTACCATATTTCCTTACAAAGAGACGCTCAAGGATCAAATTTTTTAAAATCAGAAACTATAAACACAAAAAAGTGACTTAAGATTTCCATTTTGCCAGGTATGTTGACCCACACTTGTAATTCCAGCACTTGGGAGGCTGAAACAGGAGGATGCCCACAAGTTTGAGGCCAGCCTGGGCTACATAATGAGTTCAAAGCCAGCCTGAGTTACATAGTGAGATTGTATCTCAAACAAAAATAATAAAAACATAAAAATTCCATTTACCAAAAATACACGACTAGCACTAAGGAGGCTGAGGCAGAAGCACCCTCACAAATTCAAGACCAGCCTGGGCTACACAGTGAGGTCAAGGCAGGTTCAATTACACAGCAAGACCTTGTAACAACAAACAAAAACAAATGATGAGGCAAAACACAGATTAGAAAAAAGTACACAAAGCACATATATTTAACAAAAAACTTGCATCCAGAATATACATAGATCTATTAATCAATAAATAAAAGATGAACACCTGGCATAGTGACACACCTGTAATCCCAGCACTTGAGGAACTGAGACAGGAGTTCAAGGCCAGCTGGGCTACACAGTGAGTTCAAAGTCAGCTTGATTACAGTGAGATACTGTTTCAAAACAAAACAAAAACAAAAACAGAAGATGAACACAGCCAATTATGGTAGCTCATGACTGTAATTCCAAAGCTCAGGAAGCTGAGGCAGGGGAATCACAAGTTTGAGGCCAGCCTGGACTACACAGTGAGACCCTGACAGAGAAGAGAAAAAGAGGAGGACGAAGCAGCACCGGAGGGGGGGGGGAGACCAGGGAGGAACAAGTAAGCAACAAGACTTGAACAAATACTTCATAAAAGCTTTACAAGTGACTAACATGTTCATAAAAAGGGGCTCAACATCATTAGTCATCAGAAACATACAAACTAAAAATCATGTTACCACTTTATACTAACTAGAATGCTTAATATGAAAGGTGATCCAGATGGACATATTTACTAAGTCCACTGCAATACATAACAGATGAATTATAAAATAGTAGTGTAATTTAATATAAATATTGACAATAATTAAAATAAATGATAATATAAATTATAATTAAATATTTGTAAATACCCAAGCAGGAGCCTTTGGATGAGACGTAGACACCTAGGTAAACAAATGAACTTTAAACACTGCCCAATGGCCAGAGACAATGCATGAATAATGCGTATGTTTGATAATGAATGGATGTTGTGTCTAATATGAGTCTTCTTAATTCAGTGCACTGTGTGTTAAATGATGCACTATGAGCAGGCTGCATGGACAACAAGTGTTCATCTAGGGCTGGGGATTTAGATCAATGGTATAAGCACTTGCCTTGCAAGCATGAGGTCATAAGTTCGATCTCTGTTACCAAAAAAAAAAAGTGTTCATTTAAGGAGAGCTCTATTGCTGGATGCGAGAGATTGGGGCTAAAGATTCTACAGGAAGTGGAGCTGCAAGAAATTCAGGTCAGAATTTGGGACTTAAGAGAATTATGGCACTATTCTAGAAGATGATATGATTGTATCTGAATAAATATAGATTTCTATACATGAGTAAATTTTTGGTACATGCAAAAAATAAAAAAGCCTAAATGCTATCATGTATATAAGTCCACATGCAGCTCTCATAACTCAGAATATAAAATGGTTAAACTGTTTGACAATTTCTTATAAAATTAAGCATGCATTTGTCATATAACCCAGCAATACTTCTTTAATTCTTTCACAGGAAAAATGAAAACATTCAGCATCAGCAAGATCCCAAATTCTAGTCCTGCATGAGCAATTTAATGATTTAGTGAGACCCTGTCTCAGAATCACTGGGAGCCACTGAACTAGTGATTGTTCACACACGTGGAGCTGTAAGCACAAGTGCCCAAATAGGAGTGCCCCCAAGGGCATGGGCGCACCCGAGAAACGCCCTGAGGGCATAGAGTACTGCAGGTGAACAGGTGTTCCAGCCCTAAGAGCACAGGGCATAAGAAGTGAGCTAGTTAAGCAAAGGGGCTTGGTATATGATAGGTGTATAAATAAATACATTGCACATTTGGTGGATGAGCAGTCTCTTCCTCCCATCAGGAGGAAGGGCTCCACCTGACACCAGCTTTCTGTCTCCATCTTTATTTTCTTCACTTTCTCATTCTTCCCCCTGGGAACTTAAGAGTGCTTTCACAGACACCCACACAAAATAAAATTTTAAAGGGGCTAGGGATGCAGTTTGGTGCAAATGCCCTGGATTTACTCCCTAGGTCAGGGCAGAGGGTCATTCATTGTTTTACTATTTGAAGAGTAATGTTGCTGTTATTATTTTTTTTTTTAGCCTTTATAAGACAAAGTAACACATATAAATTTTGAAATTCTGAGTAAAGAAAACACAAATGAAAACAATGTTATTCCACTTTTTTAAAAAATTGCTTGATGCAAAACTAAATCATAGTGATAGAAGTCTCTACTCAGGTTGAAAAGGTAGTGATTGAAGAGTAAAGTTTTGGTTTGGTTTGGTTTTGGTCTGGTTTTTCAGAGTCTCCCTACATAGGTCAGGCTGGTCTTGAACTCATTATGTACCCCGGGCTGGCCTCACACTCATGGCAATCCTCCTGTCTCAGCCTCCTGAGTGCTGAGACTACAGGCATGGCCCATCACACCTGGCTCTAGTTTTGGTTTTTTGAGACAGGGTCTCACTATGTAATTCAACTCATTATGTAGCACAATTTGGCCTCAAACTTGCAGTTACCATCCTGCCTTAGTGATGGGAGCGCTGGAGTTCCAGGTGTGTGCTGACACAAAGGACAGAAGAGGATTTTAAGAAAATGCCAATTCCAAATCTTGACTGAGTGATAGTTACAAGGAATTAAAGGTTATGTGCTTTGTGATTATTCTCTGAATGATAAAAAAGTAAGTTCTATGCTTTTTTCTTTGTATGCATTATACTTCACCAAAAGTTAAGTTTTCAGAAACTGAATAGAGGTTATTTCATACCTAAATCAGTGTTCCTATTTTAAAGTCCTTCAGGAAAGATCCTTATAGATGCTTAGGAAATGAAAAGACACACATAAGTGAAATGTTTGCAGATGAAATCTAGGATTTATCTCAAAATAACTCAAAGGAAATAGAAAATCTAGGTGAAAGATTTCCATGTAATGATGACTACTTTTAAAACTTTATTAACTGTCTTTCTAGAAATTATATGAAGCCCAGAAATACAGATAAACTCACTGCATATTCACTTTAGCATACTTTTTTTTTTTTTTTTTTTTTTTTTTTTTTTTTTTTTTTTTTTTTTTTTTGGCTTTTTGAGACAGGGCTTGCTACATAGCACAGCCTTGTCTCAAAAAGCCAAAAAAAGGGGCTAGGGATTTAGCCCAGTGGCATAAGCACCTGCCTGGCAAGCACGAGGGCGTGAGTTCGATACCTGGTATCAAAAAAAAAAAGGCCTACAGTACACAGTGGCCTTGGACTCACTATGTAGCCTAGGTTGTCCTCATACTCACAGCAATCCTCCAGCCTCAGTCTTCTGTGCACTGGGATTATAGTTGTGTGCCACCATGCCCAGCTATATATTTATTTTTAATGCCCTAAAAATGTAGGCAAACATATCTGTAATCCCAGCTGTTTGGGAGGCTAAGGTAGGAGTACCACAAATCTAGGCAAGCCTACGCTACTCTTGTTGTAACTCTTGTTTCAAAATAAAAACCAAGTTGAGCATGGTAATAAATATCAGTAATCCCGGCAATCTGGGAAGCTGACACAAGAGAATTTTGAATTCAAGCCCAACTTAACCAACTTCACAAGACAGTCTCAATGAAAAATAAAAAGGCCAGTAACACTTCAAGCCTACACCAGTCTGACTTGAAAGCCACTTTCAGCCATTTCTGACTGTGCAGCTACGTAGTCTCAGTTTTCACAGGGCTTAGAAGCAATCAAAAAGAAGCAAGCCCTCCCTGGGAATCGAGCCATGCACAGACTGCTGGGGGAACAGGGGAGGAACCAGCCTTTTCCTGTGAGTCAGCACCATTCACAGACTGCAGGGGAAGAGAACAAGAAGTCAACAAAAAAGAAGCAAGGCCTCCCTACAAATCTGTGCCATGCATGGGCTGCTGAGAGAACAACCAGGAGCCAACACCCATCCCGCCATAAGTGACTGGCTGACCCAGAGAAACACAGGCTGCGATGACAGCTATTGATGTAAAATACAATTAATGCTTTGTAGTGTTTAGTGTTTCATTGACTTTACAGGTCTAAAGCAGTAGTCTGATCATCTATTTAGAAGGTAATAATATGCAATGTAGCATCTATAGGGATCTCCTTCCAAAGGTGGTAGCCACTGTTAATTCTCTATTATCTTCTTTTGAAGTCCTGTAACATTTTCATTGTTTTGTTGGGTTGGATTTCGTTTTGTTTGATTTTGTTATGTCTGATAGCATGGGCAGCTATTTCAAAGATAACAAGATATACTATGGTAACCATTTTGGATTTACTATTGTCTTGTTTTGAAGTCCTTTATTGCCTTGTTTTATTTTTATTGGTTCTATTCTGTTCTGTCTTTGTTTGATTTTTACTATGTCTGAAGGTATGGGCAGCTATTTTGAAGACAAGAGGCACTGTGGTAACCATTGTTGATTTCCTGTTGTTTTGAACTCCTGTGTCATTCACACTGGCTTGTTTTGATTGGCTTTATTCTGTATTATTTTGCTTGGTTTTATTCTCTTTAAAATAAAAATTTTAAAAAGAAAAAGAAAAAGGCCTAAGAATGTAACTGAAAAAGAAAAAGGCCTAAGAATGTAAAGCCCAAGTTCAATTCCCAGTACTGAAAAAAAAAAAGGGGGGAAAAAGTACAAAGACTTGATATAAACCAGTATTAGTAATAAAGAAATAAGCAAATCAATTCCATGCCTCCTGCTGACTTGAATTTGTCTCCATGACTTCCTACTGTCTAGAACTCATTGTGCCTCACCCTGACACTTGGAGCCAGTAGATGGAACCAATCTGCAGCTGGTCTGAGTTCTGAGCTCAGTTGACCTGTCCAAGATGGTGACTGGCCAACTGCCCTCTCATGGGGGATGTCTGAACTTAAATAACTCACCAGCCACTGTAGTATGCTATGTCCACTGCTCTGTTCTACTGGTGCATTTCTCTGTACAGGTCTTTGGGGTTGCCAGCAGTCATCATGTGTCTGCAGGCTCAAGCCACCACTCGCATGCAGTAAGTCAAGGCTCAGGGAGAAAATGCCACTTATCACCTCCTTCTTCTTCATGTAAATCTCTCTTCACTCTCCCTATGGGCTTCAACGCTTGCTTCAGATCCTTGCTGGTTCCCAAGGACCCACTTTACGCCTTCTTTTCTTCTTCACATTGCTGTAGTTCAGCGTTTTGACACCAAATCTTGGAAAGGCTTTTTCTGTGCTGTTTATTACTCCGTTATCTTCCCAGACATCCTTTTCTTCTATTTTTTTCTTTTCTTCTTATTTTTTCTTGCTTTTAGATGAGTGTGAACATTGTTTCTAGTTTTATTATTGTTCTATTGTTTTTATTTCTACCTTCTCTTTCCCTCTTATCTTCACTAATTTCCCAAAGCCTGTGTAATCTTCCTCTGTCCTACAGCCTTGCTTCTAAACTCTTTCTCTTATTCTATTTCTCTATTTTTTCCCCTTACCTCTTTTAAGTTTTCTCCCCTGCAGTATGGTAAAATCACCATACTGAGCTCATATTTACTGTATACAATTTTCTGGTTTGTTTTAGATTTTGTTATATAACTACAAATATAGTTCATACAGTTGAAGGTGACAAATTAATAGTTAATAGGCTGTTTAATACTATTGTTACTGCTGACTGTATTATTTTAGCCAAGGTTGTTCTAATCAGTTGTTCTTCCTGATATGCCAAGGCTGAGACTGCCTAAGGATCTTAATACTATAGGCCAGTGCCAATGAACAAGGCTCTAGGCAAAATAGGCAGCAACTTCTCATCTCTAACATACTGAAGAAATAGGATCTTGCAACAGACTCAAAACCCAAAAGCCAATTACACTTGAAGACATCTCTGAGAAGTAGTCATTTCCTCAGAGTTCTAAATATTAGCAATAAAGCTTCCTGCCAAAAGCAATTTATAAACATCAACCCAGGAATTAAAAAAAACCAAAAAAAAAAAAAAAAGAAGAGGAGGAGGAGGAGAAGGAGGAAAAGGAAGAAGGGGAGGAGGAAAGAGAAGGGAATGAAAAGACAAGCAAGGAGACTTCCAGCTCACCAAAGGCAAAGTCAGAAAACAACAAGGTGGAACAATTTAAAAGTCACCCATCTGGATACTCTAAGTGGTAACAGTGGAAGTAAAAAAGCAGATGAACGAGGCTCTAAAAGGCGAAAGATATATACGATCTGAAGAGAAACCAGAGTATGAACGAGGCTCTAGAAAAAAAATCAAATCAGAAATAATCTCTCAGATGACAACAGAGATGTGTCATCTCTCATATGAAACAGTCGGATTTTTATAAAAAGAATTTAGGAAATGATGGAAACCATGAATGCTCAACATAGTAAACAAATGGAATCCATAAAAGATTCAAACAGATATACAAGAAATGAAATATTTCATTGAAAGTCAACATGAGCCAACATGAGGACAGAATATCAGATAAAGAAGATAAGATTGTGGTTAGTGACCATGAAAAGAAAGATTTCTTAAAAATATCAACAGACCATGAAAATTCAATCCAACAGTTGCTTGATGATGCAAAGAGTAACATAAGACTAATTGTAGTCAATGAAAAAGCAGGAGACTGCACAAATGACATGTAAAACCTGTTCACAGAAATAATGGCAGAAATCTTCCCAAGCATTGAAAAAGTATTTGACATAAGGATAAGTAAGGCATTTAGAACTACAATTAGTCATGATCAAAAAAATCTATACCAAGACATATAATAGTTAAGATTCCAAAACTGCAACACAAGAACAGACTAGTAAACCTGTCAGAGAAAAGAAACAAACACCTATTTAAAAAAAAAAAAAAAGCTGATCAGAATCAAGGAAATCTTGGAGTGCAGTATCTAAGCCCCAAAAGAAAACAACCACCAACCAAGACTGATATACCCTGCAAACTATCTTTCAAAATTCATTGAGAAATAAGATACTCCCATGGCAAACACCTGAAGAAACTGATTACTCCCAAACCAACACTACAAAATGTTCTGAAGGACATTCTAGAAATAACAAGCATTACAACTCCATAAACCTCAAAACGATGAATCTACCAGGCAGGAACCAATGACAGGAAAGTAACATAATACAGATAAGTCAATACATACCAGTTACAACCATTAATATTGGTCTTGATTCACCAATCAAAAGAAAGAAACTGGCAGAATGGATCAAGAAGCATACAAAAAACAATTTAATTCAAAAAGAAATTCATAGCCCAAAAATCAAAGGATGGAAAATAATACTCCACACAACAGAAACCTAGGAAAAAGCAGGAGTAGCTATTCTATTTGCAGACAAAGTGGGTTTCAAGCAAAGCTTGATTAACAAAGGTCACTACATCCTTGTAAAAGGAACAATCCAAGAGGAAGAGATAACAATTACACAAACACACACATGCACGTGCACACACACACACACACACACATTAGCATACCCCACTATGTAAAAAACATTAATGGCATGAAAAATCAAATAAACACTAATATAATTGTAATGGAGGACCTCAATACCTTACTGTCCCAAACATCAATTAGACAAAAAAAAAAAATCACTAAAGAAATCTCAGAACTGAACCAAACCTTTTGTGGTGGTTTTATTTTGGGGGTTTTTTTGGTACTGGGAATCAAACTCATGACCTTGCACTAGCCAGGCAGATGCTGTTGTGCTGAGCTATATCCTCAGTCCCTCTGAACCAAACAAACCTTTGAACAAATGGATTTAGTAAAAGTCCACAGAGTGTTCTAGCCTACAACATCAGAATACACATTCTTCTCAGCTGCACATGAGACAGTCTCCAAAACAGGCCACATAGCAGCTCATAAAACATGCTTAAATAAATGCAAAGGAACTGAAATTATCCCATGCATATTATCAGATCACAGTGTGCAATGAAATTAGAAATTGGTGTCAAAAGAAATCACACAAACTTCATAAACATGTGGAAATTAAATAATACCCTCCTGAACAACCAAAGAGACACAGATGAAATTAAAAAAGAAAGACAGTTTCTACAATTAAACAATAATGCTGATACAACATAGTGGAACTTAGAGGATGCAATGAAAGCAATCCTATGAAGGAAATTTATAGTAGTAAATTCCTATATGAGAAAAACAACAAGCTCAAATAAACAAGCTAAGGATGAACCTCGAGTTTTTAGAAAAAGATGAGCAAGGGCAGGGGTATTTAGCTCAGCAGTGTAAGTGCCTGCCTGACAAGTGCAAGGTTGTGAGTTCGACCCTTGGTACCCCCCCAAAAAAAAGAAAGAAAAGAGCAAATCAAACCCAAAGTTCATACAAGGGTAAAAATTATTAAGATCAGAGCAGAAATCAATGCAATGGAGACTAAGAAAACAATACAAAGAATCAATGAATGAAAATGTTGGTTCTTTGAAAGATTAAATAAAACTGACAAACCCTTAGCCAAACTTAACCAAAAAGGAAAAAAGGAAAAATAAAGACTAAAATCCATGCAATCAGGAATGAAAAGGGTAAAATTACAACAGATTTTGCAGAACTCCAGAAGATAATACTTCAAGAGCCTACATTCTGGTAAGTTAGAAAAAAAAAGAGAAATGGACAGATCCCTAGATACATATTATTATCAAAGCTGAATCAAGAAGATAGGGGCTGGGGATTTAGCTCAGCGGCATAAGCGCCTACCTTGCAAGCGCACAGTCATGAGTTCGATCCCCGATACTGATTAAAAAAAAAAGATATAAAAACTCTAAATAAATCAATATCAGTTGATGAAATTAAAGATGTAACTAAAAACCTACCAACAGCTGGACGTGATGGTGCATGCCTATAATCCCAGCACTGGGGAGGCTAAGGCAGGTGACCATGAGTTCAAGGCCATCCTGAACTATGTAGAGCTCAGGGTCAGCCTGAACTACAAAGTGAGATCCTGTCTCAAAACAAAACCAAAAAAAGCCCCTCTAATCTACCAACAAAGAAAAACTCAGGCCCTGACATACTTGCTGAATTCTGTAAGAAATTTAGTGAAAACCTATGACCACTACTTCTCAAACTCTAATGAAACTGAGTGTTTCCTGGAAGCAAACATTACCTTGATACCAGAACCAGGAAGGATCCAACCAAAAAAGAGAACTACAGATCAATCTTCCTCATGAACATAGAAGCAAAAATCTTTAATAAGATACTGGCAAACAGAATGCAGCAAATCATCAAGAAGATTATATACCATGATTAGAGTAGGATTCATGTCAGGGCT
>PVJX010019895.1:0-34151 GCA_004027295.1 Dolichotis patagonum
AGAGCATCTCCTGAGATCCGCGCCATGCTGGAACTTAGGGCGCCGAGCCAACCAGTAAGCAGCCTGCTGCCCTGGTAAGTGACTGTGGTCTGGCAAGCCGTGGCCACCCCAGGGCGGGGAAACCAGAAGTAAGAGTGTCTCCTGAGATCTGTGCCATGCTGGAACTTAGGGGGCCGAGCCAACCAGTAAGCAGCCTGCCGCCCTGGAAAGTGACTGTGGTCTCGGGAGCTGAGGCCACCCCAGGGCGGGGAAACCAGAAGCAAGAGCATCTCCTGAACTATCACACATGTTCAAGTTCCAATGAGACACAATGTGGTAGATAGAACCAATGGTGGTAGAACAGGAAAAGCATGGTAGGACTTCTGAGTATGTGTGAGAGTTCAAACAATTTTCTTTTTTATCAAAAATGAGATATTATAGTACCCATTGATCATTTTCTGTTATTCGGTTCATAAAGCCCTGTAATTCTTTCACTCTATGTACGGCTTAATACTATTGTGTTATGTTTGATATTATTGTATTTGAAACTATGCTCAACTATAGCAGAGTAAGAGATATGGTGTTAGATACTGTTGATGTCTAGTTGACTTAATGTAAAGTACTGTGTTGCCTATGTTGTCCTCTTCTGATCTGCTCTGTACTGCCCCCTTTTGTTTTATTCTCTTTCAAATAAATAAATAAATAAATAAATAAATAAATAAATTCATGTATATATTACTGTACTTGACTGCTGGGTATGACTGCTGTAATTTAACGCTGCAAAGAAAAACTAAAAAGGAGATTTCCCAGCTTGTGGAAGTAGGGCAGGAAACGGGCAGTAAGAGGCAGAAATGGAACAAATGATCTTTGGCTTTTTTAAATCATTGTATACAGGCTTCCCTGGGAATTTTGTGTCAGACATGTATTGGTAAATGCTGTTAAATGAGGCACAAGATTGTTCTAGCCACAAGACTTTTACCCGATACTGCCAAGGAACAAAATGCAGCAAAGAGTCCAACTGAGACTCATGAACTCTAAATTCTGTAAAGAACAAACTGATAAATGTTCTGGTTATAGTTTTCAGAATACTCTTACATGATTTTGTTTTATTTTCCTTTTGTACTGACAGCTGAATTTAGATATTACTATGGTTCAATCTTTGTGATTTTGTCTTACCTCTATATTTTGCTACATTAATTTTGATAGCATCTCTATATGGTTTATACTTATAAAAATTACTTTTAAATGTATTTCCTTTTTTGTTAGGATAGTTGAGTACCAAGGAAAAGGACCTTTTATGAACAAGTGTAGAATGTAGCCATGCAATTTTTCCCTTAAATTCAAATCATTATAAGTTGAATATACCATGAACCTTGACATTGTGCTGATACAATTGCTCATGGTTTGTTATGTTATATCATGTCCATTTTTTTTTGTTTCCAGCTTTCTTCTATCTTGAAATAAAACCATTAAGGCTTGCTGAGCCCTTTTATAGCTTTGGAACTCCAATATATGCTACAGTTATTCTTTGAACAATCTCCATTTACCTAAAATCACAGCATTAAAAAGTGCGTGGCATAAATGCAACCTCATTTTCCATTACTTTGTATAATCATGCACGCGGATGCAATGGTTATCTGGAAAATTAGCACACTGAATAGAGAATTTTTAAAAATATTGTTTAGGATTTTGCCATCTATGACAACATTTTACTTCTGGGAGCATTCTTTAGACTGAAGGACTCTTTAGACAGAAGGACTGACATGTATAATTTTCACATTTAATGTTTATATAATGAAATGAACTCTGAATTGAATATATATTTGACCTAACAAAATGGTTTTACTTAGTTGTGCTGCAATATTGTATAGTAAAGGATTTTAAAAATGATATTCTGAGCCATGTTGGAACTTGGGACCAGAGCAAGAAAGCAAAGAGCCCTCCTTCCTGGTAAGCAAGCTGCGGCCTGACAGAACAGTGAGTGTGCCAGGCAGAGGACAAGTCAGCGTCTCCTGGGAGCCTATCGGTGGACAGGCTGAGAATCAAACCATTCTCCTTGGTTAGCAACTAGATGTTTTTGAGCACAACTGGAGTTGATAGCAACTAATGCACATAAAGCAACTAAATGCTTGTACTGTTGGGTTGATGATGCTGACCTGGGCCCAGAGGTCTGAGCATCTCTTGGGAGGATGACAGCATGCAATATTAGCAGATATGGGAGATTTCCTTCTATCTTATCCTTGAAGGCAAATATTGTTTTCACTGTTTTGCTTTGTTCTGATTAATTGCTTTCTCTATTCAATATTCTGTTTTGACAGGTTTTATAATGTTTTTGGTTTATTAGTCTATAACTGATTGAATGAACAACCATTGTGAAGGTCACAAGATATACTGTGGTGCCTATTACTGTTATCCAGGTATCTTGCTCTGAAGTTCTGTACCAATTTCACTGCATTGTACCTAATGGCTTTGTTCTGTCTTGTTTTGTTGTATTTTATTACCTTCAAAACTACAAGTAATTATATTCTAGAACAAAAGAATATGTTTACCATGTAGTTCAGTGATACCCTCCTAACATGATGAGGTTGAATTCAAGTGATTTATTAGTTATCATCATGTGAAACAAGCAATGTATAAAAGGAAAACATTTACTTTGGAGGTTCAAAGACATGACAGTAATGGCACAGTTCTGTTGGAATCAGGTGAATGGTGACACATTATATCAGAAGCTCAATGCACGCATCTGATACCAAAGCAGACAAAGCAAAGTAGAAAGACTAGAATATATATGTAGGAAAAGTCTTTTAAAGATAAGTCAAAATGAGATGGTCAAATTGGCCCCTTAACCAATGGGATCGGTATCCTTGTTAAAGACACTTGGATAAGTATATGCACGGAAAGATGACTGTGTAAAAACACCAACAGAAAGTGGCTATCTACAAGTCAAATGGAGAAGTCTAAGAAAAAATCAAGACTGATGATATTTTGACTTTGAACTCCTAGACTCCAGATCTATGAGAAAAAAAGTTTTATTGTTTAAACTATGCAACCCTTGGTATTTTGTTAAGGTAGGCCTGGAAAGCTAACATTGTCATGATACCTGCCTGAACCACTGTCTGTGAATGCAACAGTCTTGTTCTGAAAAAACTTAAGCATTCAGAAAATTCCAGAAAACTTGTTCTTAGTGCATGCTCTGATTTCCTTTAGCATTATAACTGAATCAGTTCTTGTAACACTGTTTCGAGCATGCCACTTGATAATTCCATCCATGCGCTGACTTTTATTCCACTTATACAGAGTGTTCCTTAAATCTAGAGTAATCTAATTTCTCAAAGAATTAGCCCCTCCAAAATAAATAAGAGCCTAATTCAAATACACCTTCTGAAATGAAAATGATCACTTGAGGAGAGCTCAACAGAGAATCTCCCAGGTAAAGATGCATCATTTGAAGACCAGTTGTTTTCTCTCTATATGTAGCAGAAAGTAAAGTACTTCTAAAATCAGTCATTTAATGAGTCTCAGGAAATTGATGAAGATGAAGTTATCCAGTCATGATGCAAGTGACCTAGGTGACAAAATGTCAGAAGGTAGTAATGGTTTTGAATTGTATGGAGCTTGACCTGTTCCTCTAGAGACAAGTTCAAGAAATGCACAGGAAGCCTTGGCTGTCAAAGTGGCTGAGAGAGATTCTGTTAGTGTTGTCTGCAATTGTTCTTTTATAAATGAGTAAGAATACAGTAAACAATGCGTTCATCATTTAGTTAATGTGTACTTCCCTGAAAGAGCAACTAAAGAGCAGAGGTAATTAAACTTTGGACAAGGTCAAAGTTTTTAGTTTGCATGAGTTCTTGAATTTAATATATACTTATAAAAAATATAATCTAAAATTGGTTGAGGTTGTACAACTCTGTCAATAGGATAAAATCTACTGAAGTTTTAAAATCTACTTTAGGCATGTAAGTTGAACAATACGCAAATTTTAGTTCAAAAAGACTGTATTTTAGAAACAAAAGGATAATATATTCTATGATGTTATAAATAAAAATGATCTTGTCAGTAGCTGTTTACCTATGTGTGTATTTATATTATTGTTATGTTACTTAGAAAATATGATTGGATTTAATTATTTTGTGTCATTGATCACATGATAACTTCTTCCAGTTAGTTCATCAATTATTGCCTACATTTCCCACAACAATATTTGTACATTTCAAACACTAAACAAATTAATGAAGAGCATTGTCAGATGTGTATTTTGTAAATCATTTTGGTAGCACATGACTAACAATGATGCAAAATGATGTAAATGTATCTTTACTTCAAATAATGTATGAATTCAGTAGCATCTAAAATAATTAAAACAAGTGTCAAAGGTGACAAAATGTATCATTTAGGATTAGATATCTGTATATCATATTAAATTTATATTGTATATTAAATATTTCCTAACATTTATGCCTCTCATTGTGTTCTAAGTCTAAAGACATACATTATATATTCAATATTTTTCAAGATTGAAGTGGATAACAATATAGCATGTGCTACCATAGTTTATACTTATAAATATAATTTATGGAGTATCTAGTATTTTTCAGTGTGCCATAAACTATGTTTAAAATATAATCATAATATTTTAAGTGATCCATATTTTTGTATTAAATTTCAAAATATTATAGATGGATTTGAGTTAAATTACCATGTTCACAGATATACTCATTTGCATTGATGAAATTTAAACATATGACTTTCCAAATAAAGACTGAAATTTTTAAACACAGCATGTACCACTATTCTGATATGTTAAATTAATTGTATTCAGGACAAATTAAGTATAACAATTATATATCAGAATATAAAACAAACTTGTTCTAAATTCTTTTTTAAGGAACACTATAGCAAATCGTGCTATTTTATATGGACTACACATAACTGAATCACTACTAGTATTCTCTGTTATGAGGTAGGTTATGCACAAATACATTTGTTTGATTTACTTTTAGTACTGTTTGGTTTTGGGGTTTTTTTTTGTTTTTGTTTTTGTTTTTTGGTCTTTTTGAGACAGGGTTTCGCTTTGCATTTCAGGCTGACCTTGAACTCTCAGAGATCTCCTGCCTCAGCCTTTCTTGACCTCAGCAGTGCTGGAATTACAAGCATGTACCATCATGCCTAGCTTTTAGGAAATGTTCAATCAATACACATACAAAAATTTTACATATATTTTGACTAAAAGTTGTTTCAATAAATTTGCTGATTAGTGCTATGTGGATAACAACATCTTTAGTTCACCAAAATCCTGTGAAAAGTCAAAGCAAAATATCAAGAATATATGAAAGTAAAGATTATCCGTAAAAATAAAAATACAATCAAAGTATTAAGAGACGGAAAATGTACCTCGATTGTTAGAACCGCCTTTGGAAGATGTCATTTGGAGTAAGATGGAAGAAAAAGGAGAGGTCTCAGTTAAACCAACAGCGAATTTCTTTACCTAATATGAAAATGATATGGTCGTACAAGTTTTGAGTTGCAAAGAGCTAAACTTACCTTCATTTTCTGAAGAACTGCTCTATATTGATCTGTATAAAACAATTTCATTAAATATATTATTTAGAGACTATAACCAAATTCATCAGGGAAAAATCATGTAAGTGTGTATGTATACGTGTGTGTGTTTAAGGTGACAAAGTAGGACAAAGTAACAATGTTATTTTTATAAATAAATATTATGATTAATAAAGCTTTGAAAATGTGTAAATAGTAGAGTATTTCTCTAAACCACCTTGCCTGATATACTTCATAAACTTTATTTTATTTTAAAATGAAGTTACTATTATTTTTAAGGTAAGATGATTCAAATTATTTCATATATATATTTTTAAGAAATAAAAAATAACAAATTTAATTTAATTTGTGACCCTCAATATTTAATTTGTTGCTTTAAAAATTATCCAAACTCATGGCATTTATAAAAATGTACCATGAGCTTGTTGCTGGTAAGTTTTTTTGAAAGTCTTAAGAAAATAGTGTAATTTAAATTATGAATTCTAGTGTAAATTTAATATATTTGATTTTCTGTTTCTAAGTCCTTTAATTTAATCATTTTTGTTTGGCCAACAGTATCTCAGTGTGAAAGTGTAATGTCTCAGTAATTCACTTATTTTTTTCAAAACCAGAACTGATTTTCATTCTCTGATAGAATACAAAAACAAATATGAAATATGATAAGTAAGGTTTTTTTCTTTTGTATCAATAAAAATGAAGAAATACCAAAAGTGTATGATCTTTTGAAAACATATTTTATACAATCTTAATAAATCATTAGCATTAATTATATTGGTTAAAAATCATGTATGATTTATGAGTTCTGTTCTACATATATCATACAAAATAGAATGAATGTATTATCATATATAAATATTTTCTTAAATACAAATGAGTCAATATATTTTAAACTAAAGAATAACTGATATAAGAATTCATACAATTTTGTATGTTTTTGCAAAGCATTTGTATTAGTAGATACACCTTTACCATGTCACAATGCAAATATTTTTCTAGTGGCACATTCTATGGTGAAGAATTATTATGACAGTTATAGAAAATGAAAGTAAGATCATTATTCTGGGCATAGTTCCCAAACTTAAATAATCAAAATGACATATTTTGAAATACTTCTTCCCAAAAATCACCACAGGCAAAGTGGCTGCGTAGCAATTTAAAAATATTATTACTTATGAATTAACTTCTAGTAACTTAATAATAATCACTTTCAAAATGTTCTTTTATATAAATGATTAATAAACTGTTCTCTTCATTTCACAGATATAGCTTTGAAAGGCTAATATCGAGAGTCTTAGAGCATTAGCAAGAATATGCTCAGGTTAAATAAAGCAAATAATTTTGATAGCAAAACGAGAGCTCTCAAGAGTTCAAAAATTAGGGAAAAAAAGTCAATGAATGATCGATATATTTGTATATAAAACTGAAGACTCAGATTTAAAGGAAAATAATAAATGTTTATTAAATATTTAATTTACTGTCCTATGCTAATTCCTCTGTCATTGTGTTTACTGTTATAATTAATAATATATGAATTATGAAGATTGCTTTTTTGAAGTTTATACAGAGCAGAGATAATACAGCTGACCTTTTAAATGACATTGCATAACACATTAAGGTATATAGTAAAATTCCTCAGTGAAAAATATATGTTCACAGGTAAATTCATTATAGTTTACACCATTTTAAGTGTTAGGTTCCATTTTGACAGATTCCATTCTCTCTTTGTCGTTGTTTTTGTTATTTTTGGTACCAGGGATTGAACTCATGACCTTACACTTGCCACGCTGGTGTTTATGCTGCAGAGATAAATCCCTGGCCAGATCTCATTCTTGTGACATCCATGGAGAAGCACTTATTCCAAGCAGGTTAGCTATTATTCAGAATTCCTGAGATTTGCTCTTCCAGTATTTGTTTGTTTGTTTGTTTGTTTGTTTGTTTGAAGCCTAATACAGTGAAGTAAAATTTAAATGCAACTTAAAAGACCCCATGATTTGGACTTCATTTATCTTTCAGTTTCACTGTCATAACCCTCATATCTAAGAGACTGTGTTTTACATATTCAGATACTCCAAAGCACTCATAGTTCTCTGAATGCACCATATGATTCTAAGACACATATGAATGCACCATATGTGTCTTAGAATCATATGTATCTTTTTTAGATTTTTATTTTTATTACAACATATTTATTGTACATAATGATTACATTCAATGTGGGGGCTTAATAAATGTTGTAACACATCTTAATTATTTTAATATAACCTTCTGCTCTCCTTCTCTTTCCCCTCTGTCTCTTAATCACTTGTCCATTTGCAATAGAGCCACCTCTCTGTTTCCTATCTTCTATTTGTTTATATTTTACTTTTCGGTTATTTATGCTTAGAATGTCTCATGTAAGATAACCATATAATATTTAAGCATATGTGTCTGATTTACTTAACAAAGTTATTTTCTCGAGGTACAACCATTTCCTATAAATGACTCAACTTTGTCTTTACAACAGAATAATACTCTATTATGTACAAATGCTACATTTTATTTATCCATTTATCTGCTCAAGGATATATAAGCTAAATCAAAATTTAGCTATTATGAATTGTGCTCCTATAGGCGTGGATATGTATGCATGTGTCAATGTAATATGGTGGTTTTAAAACTTTCTGGAAATACTAAGAATGGAAATATATAAAAAGGAATTTCTATTTTCAATTTTCTGAGAAATCTCCATAGTTATTTACAAAGGGACCTTATTAGTTTAAATTCCCACCAACAGTATAATAAGGTTCCTTTCCCCTTGCATCCTCAAGAGCCTTCCTTATTATTTGATTTATTGACCATCGTCATTCTTTCTGGTGTATGATAACATGCCAGTTTTGTTTCAATTTACATTTCTCTAATGGTCACAAATGCGGAATGTTATTTTTCATGTATTTGTTAGAAATGTGTTCTTCTTATAAGAACTATTTGTTTTTTTCTGTTGCCTTCTTTTTGATCAACTCGTTTATTTTGGGAGGCCTGAATTTTGAGGGTTTTTTTTATTCAAGATATTAGTCAGTTTTCTTAATAGCTGAGAAATCTTTTCCTCTTTCTCTATGTTTGCATTTCAATCATTTGGCTGTTTCTTTTGAAATGTCAACTGAAAGGTTTTTAAAAATATAATCTGTTTTGTATTTCTTGCTTTTATGCTTTGTGAAACTGGGGTTCTCTTCAGAGTCCTTACGTTTGCCTGTGTCTTCAACAGTTTTACCTATATTATCTTTCAGGGTAAAATTTAGATCTCTGATCCATTTTGACTTTTATTAATACATGGATCTAAATTCAGTCTTTTGCATGTAGACAGCCAGTTTTTCCAGGATCATATTAAAGAAGCTGTCTTTCTCTCACCATTTGTCTCTGGAATTTTTTGTCAAAATTCAGATGGCTAAAATGTGTTTGGAAATTTTTCTGCAAACTCTAATCTGTTCCCCTTATCCACATACCTGCTTTTGTGCCACTAACAAACTCTTTTTTATACAAATGTATCATTAAAATGTAACTTGAAATACAGGATTTTGATGCCTTCTGCTTTCTCCTTGTTGCCCAGAAGAGCCCTTGCTATTCTGGATCTGAGAGAGGTGAGGGGATGAATTTTGGATGAATTCAATAGGTCAAAGTCAGTCTTGTCAGTTACTCAGGGGTCTAATAATGAAGAATCATGGAAAAGTAAAAGAATCATAAATTTCACTGTTGGGCAAAAAGAAGTGAATATTTTATCATTGAAAAAATTATAAATTAACTCTGCCAGATTTTTGTTAGTTTATATTTATGTTGAAAACTATTTTGAATTATATAATAAGCATTTTATGCAGAACTATCCAAAATATTTCAGTTTATGTACTTCAAAATTGAAAGATGTTCATGTTTATTCAAATATTCTATTGATGACATATACAGTTGTTTGAAGTGTCAAATACACATTACCAAATTACCTAATATGGTTAAGAGATTTCAGTATGTATTATTTTGCACCAGAAACTGAGGAATCAACACAGAAATAGAAATTAGAGTAAGTATATTTGATGTATAACAAGGACAAAATCTCAGAACTGGAATATTATTACACATTTCTGAATTTTATGAGGAAATAAATCTTTCTGATATTATCATTCCCTTAGCCATATAAAAGATTTGAGAAATCCTTGGATTCCTTTTTTTAAAGTTGTTTGATATGTGCAAAACCTATATATTTTTCCTATGTTCTTTAAATAATCTCAGACTACTTAAAATAATTTAAATGCTACATAAATAATATTATACTGTATTGCTATAAAATCGTGTAAGGAAATAGCATGCACAATAACAGGACTGTTTCTATTTTTTAATATTTCTAGCCCATGCATGATTGAATCTATGAATGAGAAAGCCACAGATTAGAAGACTTATTTGTATATGAATCTGGGCTCCAAAACTGGCCAGTATTACCCTCTGCATTCTTCCTACTGATAAAGGGAATATGCCATTATGAAATTTTAGGGAAGAATAAAATTTCAAAATGAAATCAATCTTTCAGTTTTGAACTTATGTTACCTGTGTGAAGTGATTGTATATTTCATGTTGAAAGTAAAATTTTGAAAGGATTTTCATACGTTTATTTCTCTCATAACAATCTTACATACTACATTGGACAAGAATATACAAGCATGGCCTTGTTTAAGTAAAATAAAAAGAAATGTACATAGATAGTGTTTAACATTATTGCATCTTTGAACTCTTGAAAAATGAGATATGTAAAATATTTGGATTATTCGGATACTTTACTTAGAAGTATTAAATGAGGTACACTTGTTTGCCAAATATTTCAGACTTTAGTTGCTAAAGTAGAAACTATGATTATTATTAAATGTAACAGTAATGTGCACTCACAATAAAAAAAAGTCTTTTGGAGAGTGGGAATCCAGCTCAGATACTTTGTGCTTGCCAGGTAGGTGCTGTACCACTGAGCTGTATCTCTGGCCCTACCATTAATAACTAAGGGTTTTGGTTTCTTGGAGGGCATTTTTCTATGTTTTATAAAAATAGATAGTGATTTTATGTATGACTAAAACTACACATGTTGTTCCCAGTCAAGCTGTAGAAAATTTACCTGGGCATTTAAAAATATTTTCTGCTAACATTTCCTGAATCATATTGGAAAAGGGGAACATGGGCAGATATAGGCATTTATGGAAGACTTTGGTTCACTGTTATGTAACCACTATATTATCTTCAAATAAGTTATTGAAGAGGATGCTTACTCAAGATTTTAATATTGTTTGTCTAAAAAAAGAAGGTTTTCAAAAACTAAGGCTTAGATGTATTAATAGAAATCTAAAAAATACTTTCATAGTTATGCAACGTACCATATGTTATAATACTAGTGGTGGGTTATTTGAGTAATGCCAAAAGGTCATTGTAATCAAATTACCAGTATTGATGTGTTTTGGAGAAATTGAAAGCCTGAATTTAATAGGAAAAGAGACTACGGGATAATTTGGCTTCATTTATAATATATTCCTTATTTTGTGTGTATCTTATTTCATAAAAATCATTTTGTAAATGATAAGAAATTATTCAGCAGATATTTCTACATAAATCCTTAGTCTAAGAAATACATATATTACCATGGGAAGAAACAAGATACAACATTAATATTCTCTTAAACTTTCTTACCTAACTGTATTGGAGATATATATATATATATATATAATGGACCACAGGTTAAGTAATTAAGTCATCATCTGGAAATTTTAATTAAAAGAAAACACACAAAGTAATACTGATTTAATATTATATCTTTCTTGATAGGATGGAGTTTTTGCTGTTTTTCTGCATAACACTTAATGGGCCATATCATTGTTAGCTCTAAAATGTCTCTCACATGGTCAGACATGGGGCTTTTGGAAGGTCATTGAATCACAGCAGTGCTATTCTAACCAGTGAAATAATCCATTGACAAGAGTATAGCTGAATGTGCACATAGGAAACAGAGACATTTTGGAGGTGGCTCACTGGAAGCATGACATAGAAGCATGTATTCTTTCGTGGGCACTTCTACTCTCTGCTTCCTGACTTTCGGCAGTTGAGAAATGTATCTTTAGTATGCCTTTCCATTATGTCATTTCTGTCTTGAAACTGGACTCACATGGTCTGAATTCCCCCAAACCATAAACCAAATTAAGTTGTTTCTCTTTTAAGTGGCAGGTATCATTTAATTTCTTCCAATAATGGGAGAGCTAAATAGCACAAATCATACTGACTAGTCACTGAGAAATATCACAGAAGTTATAGTGAAAACCAACAAGTCCTAATTCTCAGGAAGAAATCTCTAGTAAAATATACAAATTATTTATGCAAATAATTAAAAAATATATCTGGCTAGATAACTATATCTAAATAAATAGATGAATAATTATCCTATGTTTATATATTAAAACAGTATAGCAATATAAAGATGTTACATCTCAATTTTGTTCTATATTTTGAGTTGAATGTAATCAAACTCAGCTGTAGTTTTACAAAAGTTTCCCTTGTTGATTTTAAAATTCATCTAGAAATGGAGATAATCAGGAGTTACAGGAAAAATAAAACAGAAAATGAGAGAGTACAGTACTGAGTATCAGTATCTATAAAGTTTCTGTTGCTTCAGCTGAGCCCTCTCATTTCCTATGGTGCAAAAATAATGAGTGTGAATAACAACACAGTTTTTTTTTTAATTTTCTAGGACAGTCAATTTGAAGTGTCACCAGTCTCCTTCCACACAGAGTGGTAACTATGGATTATAATGGATGCATCAATCCGCTTGATAGTTGTAACCACTGCACAACATGTAAGTGCAATCATCACACTTTAAACCTTGAATACAGTATATATAATCTTTGTCAATTACTCCTCAGCAAAGCTGAAAAGTTTACAATCTGTAGTGATTAAAATAATCTGGTGATTACACAAAAATAGAAAACTCAGTAAGGAACTAATTAGAGACCATAATACATGCAGTGGAATCCATCTCATTCTGAACAACCTTTGCCTGAGATTTTCCAGGAATCAGAGCGATTAAACCACTCAGATTGATCCACAGGTGCTGAATAACATACTTTTCTTTCTTCTTCCTTTACAAATGTTAGGAGTTCATTGTGGTCTGAAAGTCGTTTATGCAGTCTCTTGCTCTCTCCATCTTCACTATCGTAGGCATTTCCTCAATAACTCTGTATTTCTATTCATTTTTTTTGTAGTACAAATTGAACTCAGGACCTCACACTGACAGGCAGGCACAGTGCCACTGCACTACCACCCTGGCCCTTGTTTTTTTTTTTTTCTTCAGTTTTTCAGTTCTAATGTGAATATGCCTTTCTGCATGTCAGATGAGCTGAAGGGGCACTATGGGTTAAAAGAATACATATGGCTGTTCACAGAAAAAATGATCATTGAAGCACATTCCCAGAAGCATACGTTCTCAATCTATGTATTAATGTCTTCTCCATTCAGGCAACTTAAGTATTCCTTATTTAGTCACAATCATTGTGATTCAGTTAAATCTAAGATTATGTGAATTCATCAGTACAAACCAAGCAAGTCATTATATAAAGGTATAAAGAGGTGCTAGTGAATACAGTGGCAATTATAAGACTTGAAAGTAAAACTATTTTGGAGGCTGCAAGATATTTTCAAATAGGACATTTGATGTCTATTGTTGTTTTACCAGCTTACCAGAAATGCAATCACTTGAAAAAAGAAACTTTTATCCTATTGTTCTATACATCAGAAATCTAGCATGGATTATTAAATAACTGTCTGCTTAGGAACTAAAAAAATCAAAATCAAATTGTCAGCCCATCAAGCTTGTATCTGGGTGTTGTGAAGGAATAATGTTTTCCAGACGAGTCATGTTACTACTGATGTCCAGTTTCTGGCATGTGTAGTACCTAAAATTTCATTTTCTTGATGTTTGCTAGGTCTATGTGTTAAATAGGAACCTGAAATCACAGAGATCATCGCCATCTAAAAAGCAACAAGAGCACATTGAATCTGCCCTGCATTTTAAATTTCCCTGTCTTCTCCTGCAGGTAGTAGCTAGAGAAAAAATCTTCACCATAAACTTCTATGATGATTGAATCTACCCTATTAATTGGTTAATCTCTGTATTTTAAGATCAACTGTGGTGCATTACATGATACAAACAGCAGAATGATATCTTATTTTCACAACTTTCAAGGATAGGAATATGACATGGGTTGGGAGGGCTGGATTCTGATTACCCCCCATAGGTTACCTATGAAGTTATTATAACTATGACTACAATTATTACAAGTAAACGTTCTGAGATGTACAACCTCAGGTAACTTGAAATCATGTTGACAAACTCTTGAAACAAAGACCTGTGAATAAATTTAGTCTTCTCATCCCAAATTGAAGTAATTAGAGTAAACCTGGAAAATACAAGCATTACTCACAGCAGTATAGTACTCGGTTTGTTTCTCCTGTTTTTATTATTCTTGACTAAATATTATTATAGAAGAGTAAACGGCTGTTACATAATCTGCATGAAAAATGTTGAATGTACATTTAGTCATGCCCCTTATATGACATAACTCTGATAGTTAATCTTGTTTGTTATCTGGACTGAATTGACAAATAATACTTCAGAAGTTACTTAAGTGGGCTTTGGATGTGTCTGTGAAAGTGTCTCTAGAGGAGAATGATGTGTGGCTTAATGAAATATGTGGGGTAAAATGAATGGGGCAGGCTCACACTATTATCTGAGGGTAAAAGAAAGCAGAAAAAGGAAACTCTCAGGTACATGTTCCACCTTTCCTTATGGAGTGGGTTATTTTGGCTGCTTTTATTGCTTGTAGACATCAGACTCCAAATGTGTTACCCTTTTGACTTGCATCAGTGACACTCCAGGGAGCCTCCAGGCTTTCTGCCTTAGACCAGGCTGCCTCACTGGTCTCTCCTGTTCTGAGAATTGTATCTCCTTGAACTTGATAGTTACTCTTTCCCCAGTCCACCAGTGTGAGGGCAGCCATTGTGTAACTATTCGGTCTCTGCTCACGTATGCCAATCTAATAAATCTCCTCTTAAAATTACATGCATTTTATTGCCTCTTTTTGAGTCTCCTGACTTAATACCTAGTCAGTAAATATATACTAAATGATTGATCTTATGTCATTATATCCAAAAGAATGTCCACAAAATCACTTTCAATGATCATTTTAATTTATTTCTCTAGACTTGCAATGTTCAATATGAAAAAGAAATGTAACATATCCCATGAATAACTTTATAGTGGATGCTTTTGAAATCATATTGTAGATATTTTAAATAAAACATACTTGCTTCCTTTTCATTATTTTCCATGTGATTCCTTAAAAATGTTTAATTAAATGTCTCTGTGCATGTATGTATGCCTTAAACATTCTGCTTTATAAACAATAAAACAAGAAATGCTTTTCAGCATGCTTTTTTTCATACACTAAAATTCATATATCAGAATTTTTTTCTTTGTCTTTAAGTGATCACTTGAGACATTGTTTAAAAATAGGTAAATTCTTCATTGATTGCATATCTTCAACTAGTTCAAGTTGTTAAAAAAACATGGAAATGAACAAAATAAATATTTAAAATTTATTTGACTATAAGATTCAAGATGGAAATTGAAGCAATGTGTCAGCTATAACCTGACTCTGACTTAGTCTTTGTATTTCAGATTTTTCCTCTGCTTGTTGAGCTCATTCCTTCTTTCCTTCGAAGTCTAATAAACTGACCTCAGTGTTCATCCGCTATTAATTCAAAAGTAGCTTTGTGCTTGGATCAGTGCTGCCTGGCACAGGGGAAAATGAGAAATGGGCTATTGATATGCAAACAAGGGCAATGTGACTAGATTAAAGAGAGTGGGTTTTTGGCCAGCTACTTCCAACATGGCTCATTTAAAATGCGCACTTACTTAACTGAAAGAAAATATTAAGGAATTTGCAGAAGAGAGCTTATAAATGATGAAGAATTAAAAAGGCTAAAGTCTGAAGGGCATAACAATATTTCAATATATTTTATTTCATCACTTATGCTTATTTTTATGAAGCCTCCATTATTGCAAAAGGCTCAGAATAACCTTTCTCATGAAGAAAAAAATTAAGCCGATTTGATAAAGCATATGCTGGAAATTTATATATATTTTAGAAAATTAATAAAAAATGATTCAATGACTAAGCAAATATTAGCACATATTTGAAGAAAGAGAGCATCTAGACAACTTACTTTTATTTTAAAGTACTTTAATGCAAGTATTATACTGACTGTAAGTGTCTAAATTCTTACAACAATAATATGTATTGTTACACTATGAGAAGGAGAAATAGATGGGTATTTAAATATTTTAAATAATTACTTTGATGTAAGTTCAGTTTCTTAGTTCTAATATGTTTCAACTGCGTAACTGAACGGTATTTCCCTTGTTGTCATTGCCATTCACATTAATACTTTTCAAAATACATTTGTTAACGTATAAATGAAGGGTAAATTTGTCAATTCATAATTCCTACATGTATTATGGTACCAGTGCTACAGCTCTGTATAAGCAATGAGGTAGGAAAAAAGAAATAAACATAGGTAGAATTGAAATAAGGAAACCGCAATTGTATTAAGAAAGTTATGATTTCACAAAGAAGCCAAATTTACTCAAGATTACAACTGTTTTCTCTCCATCCTGGAAACTCCCTCCAAGAAACAAAAATCTAAGAGTCCCAAAAATATATTAAGTGTATGAAATGAATCTTTCCTCTTTTTCACCTGCTAAGATGGACCCTGCTGTCTGTCACCTATAAATTGAGCTTGTGTGTACTGCAATAGATTAAAAACATATACAGATTTCCATTACTTGAATGTTATCTACTTACATTACTTAAATGTACCTAGCTTTGGACCATAATGCATCTCACCCTGTGAGCAAACACATGCCATTTGGAGCATCCATCACTTTCTGCCTAGGAAATCTTTCTAGGCCTCTGACTGAGGCATCTTGAAAATTACTTTTCTTTGTTGCTGATAGAAGTTGGTGATCCTGCTCCATGGATAGGATGAGTCTGGTCTCCAAAGGGAACCTCCAAGAACCAATCTGGTGGCAAAAAAGTAGGCAGAGAAGACATTTGCATTTACAAACTCCATATGCATGGCATTCCTGAGTGCATGGTCATTTGCAATAGAATGTTCCTGCCTCCAAAATTACACACAGAAAGACCTTCAGAAGTTTCTGATGCACTGTTATGAAGAATGAAAACTTATATTCACATTACTAAGTAGGTAACATTAAAAATGTTAAAATTCCTCTCCAGCTTTTTGGAAAATAACAAGGTAAACTGTAATCAATAAAGACATTAATTTGAAAATACTGAATGACTTATTTTTATGAAGAGAAAATTAACTAATTTGGTATAATCTGGATTTGTTTCTTAAAAGACTAAGGATAGTGGTAGAAGCACTTAGTGGGATTTTGAAAAAGAAAAAAAGCTATAATCAAATCAGATAGGAAAAATCAACAGATACACACTTTAAATTGTGGGAGTTGGTTGTTTCATACTAACTATAGGAAATAGGTTACACTATGGTAATACTATGAATATTTCATCATCATTTTATTTACCTGTATAAATAGATATAATTCAAATTGTGTTAAACTATAAGGTTTAAATAAGAAAAATTTGCTTCATTATGCTATTTAAAGTATAAAAATGGTGAACATTATCCAAGGATTTGCACTTCTGCACAAAGATTTGGCATGGGTATAGCAGCACATATAACACCGTAGCATTAGGAAGTGTAGCTTTTTGTTGTCTTTATATGGTTACTGAGTATGATTAAAGAGATGTGTATCCATGTTGTTGGAAAATGGTTAGATTTGTATGCTCAGCTTTATGCATCAGCTTGTTTTGAGTATTGTCCTGACTGGTCCATCAAACCTAGAAATTTAGGTGTGACAATGAATCAGTGTGATTAAATTACAGGATTATATGACCTTAAACTTGTAAGTATATTTCAGTTTCTAAGCCTCTGACTCTAAACTTAGAAGTTTATTTCAGTTTCTAAGCCTCTGACTCTCATTAGGCCTAATTCAATCATTTGAAAGACCTCAAGATCAGAGACAATATTTCCAAGAATTAGGACAAATTCTCGCTGTAGACCATAACTTCAGCTCACATTCTATAGTTCTGGCTTACTGTGACTCTCCTAATCATCTGACTTACACATTTTAGATATCACAACCTGGGTTCATATTTCACACAACCCAATTTCTTCACAGAGAAGGAGAGAGAAAGAGAGATTGACAGAGAAAGGGACAGAAAGAGAAAAAGAGAAAGAGAAAAAGACAGAGAAAGAGAAACAGAGAGGGACAAAGAGAGAGATTACTGCTTCTCTGTGGATAAATTCAAACTAATACATATCACATGCATCATCTCTTTCAGTTCATGTAAAATGAATTATTATTTTTTAAAAATTCTTCTTAATTAACACTACATTAGAAACATTTTGTTAATAAGAACTCATTAGCAGAACATCATTTTTGAAAACAGTTAAGTTTTAATACAAATAATCAATTTTCTACACTATTCAAATGGGAAATATGTTTCTCAAGTTGGTTGTGTTTAAAGTAAAATTTCTTTTCTGCAATGCAATTCTTTTGAATTTTAGAAATGTTTAAACCAACTATCATCTTTTTCTAATCACAAAATTGCAATAGACATATAATAAATGTGTAAAAGTTTTTGAGGTACAAGGGGATTTACTGGTGCATCCCATTATTCATTAGTATAAATGAATAACTGTCAAATAAGGATAGTTAAGATATCTTTCATCTCACATGTTTATCAGTATTTATGGTAAACTTCAAAATTTTCCCTTCTGGATACTTTGAAATCCACATTACCATTAATTAAAAACCCTCCACGCTAGTGTGCAATAGATCACTTGAATTTATCTTTCCTATCTAACAGCAAATTGTACCCATTTATTATCCTCCTTCCTCCCATAGTGCTGCAACATACTAACTACTCTTATTTTCCTAAGATTAATTTAGAGATTAAATATAAACTAAATAATGTGGGATTTGCCTACTGTCATGGTTAATGGCAGCCAGATTAATTCACCTCACAAATTATAGGATTTTATTACTTGGTGGACAAAGTTTATTCCGTTGTGCATATCTCACGCTTTGTATACTCTCCATCTGTTGATGGACACTAAGTTTATTTACAGACCTTGGCTTTCTGAATAGTACTGCAACTAATTTAGTAATGAATGTATCTCTTTTACATACTGATTTCATTTCCTTTGAATATAAATACAATATTGAAATTGCTGGATCATACAGTAGTACTATTTTTAATATTTTGATAATATATGATACTGATTCCCATAATGGAGTTAGGAATTCAATTTATCAAATTAAATTTATAACAATATATAAGCTATCTTTTCTTCATACCTTCACCAGTACTACTCTTGAGTCTTTTCTAAAAATAATCACCCTAACTAGTCAGATGATATCACATTATGATTTTAAATTGGATTCCCTTGATGGTGTTATATTCAGCATTTTACATAGATTAATTTTTGGCTATTTTTATATCTTTTTTGAGAAATAAATACTTAAGCCTTTTATTCATTTAAATCAGATGAAGTTAGGCTTCTCATATATTTTGATATTAATCAAGATTTCAGTTAGATGTTTGAAACTGCCATCTATTCATCCTATAAGGACCAAAATATTTCCTTCCCATTTCCCAATATTCATTACATATTTTGGTCCTTATTTACACTTTCAGGTTCTCATATCAGAGAAACAATGTGATACCTAAACATATGTGCATGATTTATGTCACTTAGGAGTGTGGTCTCAAGGTGCAAGGTGTATCTTTTTAGATAGAAGTGCCTCAGGATTATTGTTCCTTATAATGGAGTAGTTTTCTATGATATAAAAATACCATATCTTTTTTTGTCCATTCATCAGCTGATGGGAATTTGGGCTATTTCCACTATTTAGCTATTACAAATTGTGTTGCTTAAATTTAGGTGTGCATGTATCACCACAGTATGATGTTTTTAGTACTTCTGAGAAGATACAATAAAGGACAAAGGGTCAAGTGAAAATTCTAGTTGTAGTTCTCTGAGGTACCTCTACACTGACTTCTATAGAGGCTGCAACTGTTTACACTTCCACCAAAAGCAGAGAAGAGTTTCTATTTCCTCACAGCCCCATCAGCATTTGTTATTGGTTGATTTCTTGATAATAGAATCTCAGTGTTGTTTTCATTGGCATCTCTCAAAAGACCAGTGATGTTCAACATTTTTTCATATATTTATCTGTCAATTATAACTCTTTGTCTGAGAAGTATGTATTCATTTAAGTTGCCCCTTTTTGGATTGGAGTTTTAAATTTGTGGGGAAAGATCTGACTTTTTTGAGTTCTTTATATATTGTAGATATTAGTATTTTGTCTAAAGAACAACTGGTAAAAATTTCCCCACTCTGTGAGTTGTCTTCTCATTCTGTTGGTGATTTAGTTTTGCTTCACAAAAGCTGTTTAGTAAGATGAGTTCCCATTTGTGGATACCTTGTATTTTTTCCTGTGGACTGAATTTTGTTTATAAAGCTTTTCCTATACTTATATCTTCAAGAGTTCTACCTAATCTATCCTCCAATAGATTTAGTGTTTCTGTTTTAATATTTATATCTTTGGTATATTTTTATTTTAATTTAGTGCATGATGGAAGACATGGGTCTAATTTTAACCTTTGTCATGTGGAAAACCAGTTATTCCATCACCATTTAACAAAGAGGCTGTTGTTGTAGTCAGGCTAGGTGAACAATTACATAATTTATAGTATTATTGATAATGCTCACCCAAGGACTCAAATACAAAGAAAGTACAGGAAATCTGTCTACAACACTAAAGACCTAGGAAATCCAGCTGGGGACCTGGATTCCATGGCAATAAACTGCGGAAGTTCAGCTGAAAACCTAGAGCTCATGGAAATGACCCATCCAAGTCTATCCCACGGATCTGTGCTGGGAAGGCCCAAAGGTCAGCGGAGAAAGCTAGAAAGTCTATACCAGCAGGCAAAGGATCTAGGCCAGTAGGATGAGGGCTCTGTATTGTTTATCAAAATAAGGACCAGGGATCTCCTGAAAATTACCACAGCCATCCTCAGTGACAATGAGGTCCTGAGCTCCTTTGACAATGAGAACAGCCAAGTACATATCAGGAAGCCAGCATGACAGACCTCCTGGAGATTGAACTGCACACATCTTCCCCTCTGGAGTCAGGAAGAAATGCTTAAAATAAGGACCAGAGCTCTCTCATAGTGAATTTCAGTCACTCTCAGAGACAAAATCCTGAGTTCCTTTGATGGTAACAGAAAAGTTTGTATCAGGGACGCCAGCAAGACAGACTCCTCCAGGATAACCAATGGCTCCAACACCACTTAGGAGAATCCACATGCCAATCTTCCTCTCCAGGTCTCCTTTTTATGCTGGCAGCAGTCCTCAGGTGGGCCATCCACGCCCAGCACCATGCTGATTCAGTTCATCTGGTGTTTAAATTGACCTCCAGCTGCGAATCCGATACAGCTATCTTTCTTCTTCCAGTTAAGGTGTTTGTCCACTTTGTAAAAGATAAGGTGGCTGTGTGTGTCAGTGTGTATGAATCTTCTATCCTGTTCCACTAATCCTTTGGTCTTTTCTTTTTCTCTTTCTTTTTTTCTTTCTTTCTTTCTTTCTTCCTTCCTTCCTTTGTTCCTTCTTTCTTTCCTTCCTTCCTTCCTTTTTTTTTTTTTGCCAGTACCATGTTGGTTTTAATCACAGTAACTTTGTAGTATAATTTCAAGTCAGGGATTGTGATGTCCCCTTCCTTGATTTTGTTCTCCACAATTTCTTTTGCTATTCTATGCTGCTTCTGATTCCAAATGAACACTTAAAATTGTTTTCTCTAATTCTCTGAGCTATGTTGTTGGTATTTTGAAGAGGATTGCATTAAATCTCTATACTAATTTTAAAAGTATAGCCATTTTTATTATATTGTTTCTTCCTATCCTAAAAGAAAGAATATCTTTCCATTTCTGGATATCTTCCTCAATCTTTTTTTAAAAAATAATGCAATTTTTTATGCAAAGTCTTCTGATTCCTTAATTACATTGGTTCCTAAGTATTTCATTTTCTTGGATGCTGTTGTGAAAAGTGTGGTGGCCTTAATTTCCCTCTCAGTGAGTTTGTCACTTGTGCACAGGAATGCTATTAATTTTTGACTGCTCCCTTTGGAGGTTAGAGGAGGGAAAGAAGAAAGGGAAAAGAAGTAAGGAGAATAAATGGAAAAAATGAAAACACAACTTTTGTTAATACAGGGTTGAAAGGAATTTTAGGGAAAAAAAGAAAACTCAAGATACATTACTGATGGGTACAAATTCCCTATGATGACTGTGATCAGTATGTACACATAATAATGTACCAATAAAATCAATAATTAAAAAAAACTTGAGGGACTGTGATAATTTGAATTGTTCCCATATGGTTGACAAAAACTGTTTTTTCACTGTTGGAGGAAAAAAGGCTTTTTCATTCATTTTCAAAGAGCAGACAATTTGCAGAACAAATTTGAAAGCCATCAGTCACATGACTGACTATATTTTCTGGATAGCAGAAGGAATAGGACACAAACACACACTTGGGAAAACTATGGAAAGCTATGCCTTTCCATTGGGTTTCTTTTCTTTTGTCATATTTAAGATAAGTTTGTAATGTTTTAAAACCAGAAAAGCCTCATTTTGTTTCCTTGGGCAGTTTTGGTGGCATAATTGCATCCACCAGAGGGCTATGACAACAAACAGATGCATCCTTCCAGGTCACGCCCCCAGTGACCTCCTATATTCACCAGACCTCATCTTCTAACAATAAGTCAACAATAATTTCCCCATAATGCAATCACCTTGCCAGAGCTCAACCTGTGAGCACATGAGGCTCTTGGGGGACGTCTGGCTATAAACAATAGCATTTACCCTTGGCTGCCAAAAAATGTATTCATACATCTTTATGCAAAATGCATTTAGTTCATTTCTAAGAGTAAACAAAGTTGTTAATAACTTCAGGATTGCTAAAAAGTTCAAGTCTGAAGTCTCTTCTAAGGCATAAGGTAAACTCTCAGGGGTAAGCCTGAGTAAAAATCAAAAGGAAAGTTAAACGCTTCTGCATACATTGTCACAGGATAAACCTTCCCTTTCCAAAAAAGGAAAGGCAAGGGGATAGAAAGAACTGAGACCAAAGCAAAAAATGGAACCAAGCAGAGCAAGTATTAAATTCAGTATCTCCATGACTACCACACTGAGAAATCATCAAGTGTGAGCTCCACAGGGCATGGGGCCTTGTGTGTTACCTGTTGAACACTCCGCTGGCTTCTTGTGCGTGTCCACCACATCACCCTCCCCCAGGCCCAAATGTGACTGTGCTTACTAGCAGCCAGTACAGGCTATGTATAGAGGTGACTTCCCTAAATTGGCTTTCAGTTTAATTAGTGAGGCTATCCAACGCTGCACACTACATTATCTTCATGACAGCAAGTAAGCGGCATCAGGCTTGAATTGCTTTTTGCCAATGGCCACAACTGAGCCCAGAGAAAAGAAGGCTGTGAGACAGTGGGGCTAGTTTAATGAGACGACATCTCTGCTGAGGTCTGTGTGACTGCAGAGAAAATTCTTTCCCAGAATAGGCCACAAAGCAGGTTACCCATTAACCACAACCTGTATCTGGTTGTTTCATCCCTCTCACAAGAATGTTTGTTCCTTTTTTTATAAACCTGGCCTACCTAGTCACTACTCTAGCATATACAGCCACAGTCCCCTCACCGTTTTCCTCAGTGCATATGTGATCAATTGATACCAAGGTTCCAGCTGCCTCATGGCTTTTTGTTCCTCATGAAAAATTAGTCGTCCCGGTTCCCTGTTGCACTGTCATTCTGTCTCTTGTTCTTTCTTTTCACTGAGCGCAGTAATACCTTGTAGGGGATCGGACCTCACTGCAAGGCTCCCTAGTACCTTCCCTCACGGAGCAGTCTCACTAACTGCTCGCAGACTTTCCTCAGCTGTGTTCCATATTTGTGGCATCTAACATGTCCTGGGTTCTCTGCTCTACTCTTGCTTCACTCTCACAACTTCATGCACTGGCCTAAGGTAGAAGTCTTCATGATCACGCAACTCTTATATTCTGTATCTAATTTAAACCAGCAACATGTTGACAAAATCATGGTCTGCAAACAGCTCATGCAGTAGTCAGGCTCTTACATGTTGTGAATGCACAAGTCCATGATGCCTTCCTGGGTGAACACTGTGAAGCAAATCCTGGCAAATTACTTCCCTATGTGTCTTGCCTTGGGAATAACCCTCAAGGTCTTCTTCCCAAGTGAAAGCTTTACAGCTTTGCTCCTAAGGGTCTGTAAAGGGTGAAGTCTTGAGGAGTCATGAGGTGTTCTCACCACCCCAGTGCAAGGGCTTGGCTTGTTTGTAATGTTTTCAGCAACCAATTACAAGTGTCAATGGATGCTTTGGGTTATCTTTTCTGTTAAAAAGTCGTATCTTTTTAGTAAGACACAAACATATGTCTTCTTCATTACTTCATACATTTATGAGTTTCTGAGTCCTAAATGTATAATAATAATGAAATTTCACACATTATTGTCTATACATTTGTTTACCCTATAACTTTGCAAATGGGTAATAACATTTTTCTTGCTAATGTTCAGTGTTGTTATTGTATTCTATTCTGTGTTGGTTGACTTCTGCTGAGCAGTATACTTATCTAATGCAGTAAGTAAGCAATGACTAGTTACATACCTTAACTATTCTTGGAGTCACTGTATAATTTATTAATTCAATATTTAGTGACTATTTTTGAGCATTTGTATACAGTCCAGATATTTCTTTAAGTGCTAAGATCATTGTAATGAACAATAGAAACATGCCCATGCTCTCTTGAAGCTCACATTTTCATTCTGGAAACACACTGAGCAAAATTCATAAGAAAAATAATTGAAAAGAAAACTTTTTTTGAAGTTTAACATGAAATACTTCATTCATATAATAGGAAGATCTTACCTAGTCAGAAAGATGAGAAATATTAAAGAAAAATCCAAGTTTGATGTGCTCACATTGTTATTTTTATGTTGCTTATATCAGCTTAAAAGCCATTGTTTATTAATCCATTAATTTTTAATCTTCTAAGAGTATGCTCCTTTTTCTTACCTATCAGGTTCATTTTTTTAATAAATAAAAAAGATAATGCCATCCTTGAATTTGCATTTTATTCAAATTGTAAATAAAAATATTAATACTAAGTTTTTCAATCTTACTATGATTTCCAATAGATGAACCAATTATCTTTGCCATTGTTTTAAAAAATAGACTATTTGTATAGTATTTTAATTTGATAAATTGTATTTTGCTCTAAAAAAATAGAAAAAGGTAAATAACGGAATGAGATGAACCTAAGATATACTACATATTACAAACACTATTAAAATTATATGACAATAGTAATTATGATAGAATAAGAACAAAGTACAACACGGCTTATAATAAGAATGGGTAGAATTTAGGAAATTGACATACAGGATTTACTTAATCTTAGCCTCTTTGTAGGCACAGGTATAAGCACTAGTGTTGTACTAAGTTCAGTTACTTATGCTGCATGAATAGGTGAAAATTCATTTTTACAGAAATGAATTAAAGAAAAGTTCCAATATAAAAATGATGGACTCATAACAGTCCATAATTTTTAAATATTTTGATTTATATTTTCCATTAAAAACAAGAATGGATTCAAATATTGTAAGATACAAGTACTTTTTTGTAATTTCCTAAATTTTCTTGGAAAGTTGATAAATAGATCAAATGTTGTTAAGCCTTTTTTTGTGGTGATATATTTTATCACAAGCCATTGGTTTATTTTTCATATTTCCTTGATTTTCGCAATGTATTTCTGAATCTTTTTCTGAAAAGATTATATTTTCTTTACTGGGCATTTATTTGTCTTACTCTAAATTTGATTCATGTAATTTTTATGTTTTCCTGGCTAGGGGTTTTGATGGAGAAATAATGGAATAATTTCATACCAAAGTTTAGAAAGTGCTTGTTTCTTTGTCTTTCAAATTAACTCTGATTTAAATTTTTTGCTGTGAGTGTACATTTCCCCATTTACGAACAAAAGCAAACTGTTAAAACAAGTATAATTTATAGAGGGCAATAAAGCAGTCAAACTTCCCCCAACTTTCTTTGAATGTGAATTTCATAGTCTGGCATCAAAATCTACAATCGTCAAGAATGACTTCTAACCAATTAATGTATTCTGGAATCTGTACATTAATTTTTACAATATAAGTTGAAGGACTTGCATTTTTCAGTGAAATTGTATCATAGGCAGTTCCCAGCTGAAATATGGATTTCTTTTCAAATGATTTACTGCAAATACAGTAGAAAATACTTATTTGAAATTCAAAACACTTCTTAAATTGATTTAAGTAATGGGTTTTCCAAAGCAAACTCATTAAAGAAATCCATCAACTTATTATATAGATGTACTCCACAATAAAATCAGGGTTAGCATAGCCTATGCTGTATTACTGCAAGTTGTGGTGCTCTGGTTTCTGAAGTACAGGCTCTGACTTGTGCAAAAATTACTATTTATTGTTTTTGTGCTACTTATTCTATGACCTGCTATAATTATAAGTTAAAGATTTGAATAAAAGAAGCACAAGAAGAAGGATAACATTCTCCTGATCACTCCTTGGCAGACATGTCTATTTTGACCAAGAGAATATCTCTAATGATGATAGCATTACTTTTAGCTTTTCTTTCTCCTACTCTCTGATTTTCATCTTTTATGAAACAGATTCATAATTTTTATTTTTCTCTACAACTCCATTTTTCTGCTCCCCTTAGAGTATTTCATTATCTTACATAATGAAATAACAATCACTTAAGTGATTAAACCTACCAAAACCTATTTGCCAAATGTTATTCTGCAGCACAATAAAATCATGGGTAAGTTTTTCACTGCCGAGACTACAAGAGAACTTTGCATACTTATGACAAGATCATTTTTCGTCTTCTGTACTTATATCTATTGTCTCACAGTGGAGATTTTGGGAACTTGGCTTTCTTGACCACTGTTTTGTTGTAATTATCATAAATATAATCAGGTGTGATTTCATCAAATTAAGTAAGATACACTTTTGGGTTGTTGACACATGATTATGGCATAGATAAGTATATTGGGTCCTGGCCTAAATTCCCAATCGCCCAAATGAGTATATAGCAGAGGTTAAATAAAAAGAGACAATTGTATGATTTTTTAGGGCTCCAGGAGGGTCAAAACCCTTTAGTTGAGCGCGTGACTCTGAGGGCTAAGACTTTGATCTCTCTGGATCAGCCACTTTTATTAGGACCATGACAAAAGGTGAGAAAATTGAAAAAGGTGCAGGAAATGAGCAGGACCTCGGGAGTCACTTCAAGGACTTCTCCAGGTAGTAAATTATGCCAATTTAGGAGAATCATCTTATCTCCAAGATAACATTCATGGTAGGATTGAGACTGCAGGAGTGAGCTTTCTTTAACTGCTGTCTCCATTTACTTAATTAGTGGAGGAGCCAAAGTGTCTTCAGCTGTGGCCTTATCTTGCCCTTTGAGGTATCTCTGACCTCACAGGCCACTACATGCCTCAGCCAGGACCAGTGATTCATAGAGGTTCACTTACTATGAATCAGCTCCCATCACCAGGCAAGGGGCCTAGGCCTAGGACAGACTCACAGATAAACACAGAAAGCTAATTAGTAAAATTTAAATCCTGCGCAGATCTGCTTGATAGTGGTCTCCAACATAAGTAAATAAAGTTAAGTTTAAAAAACACTTTAGAGTATAACCTAGATTAGAGAAGTGAAATCTAGATTAGCGAAGGGGAATTATCCAGGCCAATTGTCACATGTCAAGTGTTAGTAGATGGATTTAACTTACTAACCTTGAAACACTTCAGTTTTAAAAATCTAATAGTGAAGAAATTAACTGTTGAAAGTCATTCTAACCATAGACTTCTAGCTTTATGGTTTTACCTGATGCTTATCTTTTCTAAATAAATCTTGAGTGAAAGAAAAAAAAATAAATGGATAGTACAGAATGTGTAGGGTAATTCATTAGCAACATGCCCCATCACAGTTGTAATCTTGTTACAACTGATAGATGAACAGTTACACATTATTGTCACCCAAAGCCCATTGTTTTCCTGATTTCACCCTTGGTGTTGTGCATTGTATAGGTTTGAGCAAATATGTATACTCACATGTATCTATCATTATTGTATCATACATGATACCATGGTACCTTTGTTCAAGAACTTAATTTGTTCCATGATTCTGGGGATGATGGTGGAAGGCATGTTCATATGGAGAAGTTGGCCACAGTCATGTTCATCACTTGATGTGGAGTTCGTGAATGGGAGCAAAATTTTGCTGGATATTTCTGTTTGCAAAACCAAATTGCTCAAGAACAGAAATTATCCAAGCTATTAGGGTGTTTTCATTGCCCTAAAATACCTTTTGCTCTGTCTTTTTATGTCCATCCTGTTTTCTACTCTTGAATGACCACTGATATTTTCAAGATATTCAATGTTTTAGCTTCCTCTGTCATTCAGTTAAGTTCACACACGATGTAGTGTTTACAAATCAATTTCTTTCTCTTAGTAGTATAAATTTCTATCATGTTGTTTTATGGGTTAGTATCTCATTTCTAAATATTCCACATTTGAATGTGCCATAGTTTATTGATTCATTCACACACTGAATGATATTTTGATTGTTTCAAAAAAACCACTCCTGTTGAATTATTTTTCAAAAAAATTGAAAATATGAAAATTTGCTTCAGTTAATGATTCAAAACCTATAAGTTTTCATATACAAAGTAAAAAATAAGAATGATCGAACTCATGAAGAAAATCATAGAAATAAAACTCATCATCAAAATGAACTTTTGATTACAAGATCCTCAAGAGAAGGTGGAACCGAACAGAAATACAATGGCCATTTGTAAAAGGTAGCAAATTTATCAGTATAATACAAAACTAGATTACAAAACAAATAAAATAGTGTGGCAAAAAGTGATAGAGGTGAAAATGACTCTTACTGGAGTCGCTGAAAGATTGAACAGAACTAAAATTAAACTGAAATTTAAGAAGAAATCCATTGGTGAAAAAATCCATTGTGAAAAGATTGAATGCTAATATTGAACTACTGTTAGTCTATCTAGGATAATTGATTTAGAAACACATTTCAGCCTATACCTGTATAAAATATAATATTATAATAAAGACAAAATTTGTAGGGCCTCTAAATGAACAAAAAGCAAATTACTTGCAAACACATGAGAATTAAATTTGCATCAAATCTGAAGAGCTACATATAATGCAATGTAAAATGATCATTTAAAAACAATCAAGAAATGAATTATTGTATGTAAATTCAGTCTGCTTTTCAGTTATCAGACATAGAAAATCATAGGTTCAAACAAGAATGTAGGTGACAATATAACTATGAGCACTTCTTGAGGATTGTAGAGATAGTTTATTCAAGTATATGAAATTGAACTCCAAGGAGCACTTATTGTTTTCAATTTATTTGTAATATCTAATCAAAATGAGAACAGGGAAAGTAATAAACATGCACATCTTTTATTTACTGATCAAAATAATAGAAAAATGTATGAAAATGAAACTAATATGAAAATGCATGAAAAGGTAGAAAACACACCAAAAAAGCAGTAAGGTTGTTGATCATGCCATAGAAAACACTATGAAGGCAAAGGGTATCAATCAAAATAACAAATTATCTGACCAAAAAATGAATAGGAAACATTACTACAGACATAGAGATGATATAAGGTTACGTCAACAAGTACACTTACAATATGAACATTTTTACATTTAAAGAACATTTTAACAGGGAAAAATCATATCCTCATGAATAAATGTAAAACTCAAATTATGAATATAAAATGCCTACAATTTTGTAGAGAATCAGCTAAGTACTCATTCTAAGACTCAATTACAAAAAGGTGATTTAAAAATAAAGACAAGTAAAGGGAAGAAAAAACATGCAAGTGAAACTATATTAAAGACCAGGAGGATTAAATTTACAAACATATATGTCTTTTAATGCTGAAGGCTTCAATGCTCAACATAGACATCACTGTATAAGGATATAGGCATATTACATAATATTTCAATAAGCATTATGAAGCAAAATGTGGTGACAAAAGCACTGAGAGACTAGTGCACAAATAAATTAGGAAATTTAAAACACTACTATAACAGAAAAAGCAGAGAAAATGGACCACAAATTACAAATATACATTATTAGGTAAATTTTAGAAAACTACTTCCTGATAATAAACAATATGTTCAGAATAAAGAATTTGTTCAGAATTACAGATGGCTTAGTCACATATTTTATTTATACATCATCAACCAAGAATTACTTGTCTTAGAATCATCATTACATCCGAAATTAACACAAAAACTTTTAAAGCTTCTTTTCAATCAACTTGTCTAACATTAAACAACAACCATGACTAAAAGAGAAAAAAATTGTAAACTTTCTAAAAATGTAATAAAATGTCTATATTAATTTTTGTAGCATAACATCTAATTGTAGTGATAATCAGAGGTATTGTACAGCCTAAAATGCATAAATAAAATTGCAAGAACAATCACTGGGATAATTCTGAGCCACTTTATTAGTAAATTACTATGAAAAGAGAGCAAAGTGTTGTACTTTAATAACGAGAGAAAGAGGCAAAAAGAAAACTCTTACTTATGTATTTTTGCCAAATATGAAAAAAGACAAAATAAAAATAAAGCAGAATATAATGGCATCTGTTACTGAGATGAGGCCAGAAAGGACTGAGGGCTGAATAAAACATCAAAAAATGTTTACATGATTTTACTTGTGGGGATCACATTCATGTCTTAACATGCAACACTGTAACAAAACAGCAAAACAAAAATGGGCAAATGATAGACTTTGAAATAGTTTTTGCTTTGGTCTGTATTTTTCAAGTAAAATTTCTCTCTGTGAAGTGCTTAGTTTTATTTCAAGGTTTGTTATTATGTATCATGTGTTCTTCACTTTTCAAATTGTTTAAATTCTGAAATGCAGACTGTAGGTATACTGTACCATGTGTATTTCAGTTAACAACTGGAATTATTTGACAAATGAGTTTCAGTATTAAATAGATTACTTTGATCCATTGATCAAAAGTTACATTGGACATAATGAATTTAAACCCTTCAAGTTCATGAACACACACAGTACAAGAATATCCCCATTAAAAATACCTTGTAAAATAATGTGTTTGTACTTTTTAAACAATGACTGTTTACAACTTGGACTTCTGATTACAAGAATATGCACAAACTTTCGCTATTACATTATTTTCCTCCCTGCCTATCTCTGTAAATATGTACTTTTCCATTTTTTTCATTGCAAGGGTAGTAGAAGCATAAATCCAGTTATATTGGCAATCCCAGAGTCAGCATAAAAGTGATAAACAATACTGCTGCATATGAAAATGGTCTTGTTGAAGCCCAGAAGGAACGCGAGGCAATTAAATGCATGTTTTTGGTCACTGCTTTACATAAGGTTTTATTTTTCCATCTATGTGTTTAATGTGGGAATAAAAATCAAGTGAGATGAACTAATATTAATGAAATCCTTAAGTAAGTAGTGGAGGTGAAAAGTTCAACTAGCAATAAGAAAACTTATACTGAGGAAAAGGGAGTATGTGACAATGAATGTTTATGTGTGTATTAGTTCAAATGGATAGAATGCATCATTAATTGAGAGCTTGAGTTTATATTTCATATAAGTTGTAGTTTATATGATAGCAAGAAGTTATATTTTATATTCTTGGATTTTTTGAGTATTTGTATATATCTGTAGGTATGACATATTAAGGATTTTTTTCTGCCAAGATGAGGAACTGGATTGCATATAGCAAACCTATTCCTTGATTAATGGCTTACACTTATGTAAATTGCCTGTGAACAAAGTTCCACTCAGCAAAAAGGTATTAATATAAATTTAAAGTATGAAATTTATATTAGAATATTTCCACAATTACAGCAAAGTTGCAAAACAATCCAAAAGACTTCTACTGTCACCATATAAATATTTTCCTCATTTTCGTGTAGACTCTCCTGCCAAGATGCACATATTGTTTTCTAACTCTTGACATAGAAAATTGGAGATGTTGTACATCATAATTTATAAACACTTTGTAGCATTTTATATTGATATTTAAATGCAACCTGGGGCCTGTATTAGAGCCAGTGTATGAAGGAATTCCACCAGTGTAAAGGTACCTACATGCATGTTTCCTGATCCCCAAGTTATCACAATACAACAACATTTTTCACCTAAGGATTATCATTTGGAAAGCTGAGAGTTACACAGAGTACAATTCCTTTCTTTTAAGATATTTTTGGGGGTCTGGAGAAAATGGCTCTGTAAGCTGATATTGTTCTCAGAATTCCACCAGATCATAGGTAATTTCTGTTTCTGTCTCCAGATAACATTACTAAAACTGCAGCCCATTTGTTGAATTTGTATATGTGGGGCACTGAAATATACTTTGATTTTTACAGGGATTTTTTTACTTAATATTATTTTTCGACAGAGACCAGCATCACGACCTGACTCTGTGGGACCCGAACTTCCGGGACCCTCAGAGTGGCCCAGGCTGTTTGGATTGAAAATCTGCACAGACCAGCATCTCGGCACAACTGTTTGGGACTGGTAGGCCCACCCTTCATCCGCAGGGAACTGCCCTGAGACCGGCATCTGGGCCAGGTCTGTCTGGGCCCGTAGCCCCGCACTTCACCCCAAGGAAATCTCACAGAGACCAGCATCGCGGCCTGACTCTTTGGGACCGGGAACCTCCCGGACCCGCAGAGAGGTCTGGGCTGTTTGGATTGGGAATATTGTGAAGACTGGCATCTTGTCCAGGTCTGTTTGGGACCAAGAACTTTGCAGAAACCAGCATTTTAGCCTGACTCTTTGGGACCTGTAGGCCCACCCTTCACTCGCAGGGAACCTCCTGGAGACTTGCCTGGGACAAAGCACAGTGAGCTGGCCTGCCTGAGATTCCACAGGCTCCGGGGTGACCACACCCAGCATTCGCCTTACAAATTAGGGAGCCAGGAGCCCACAGAGGGGAGTTAGGACCCTGTGAGGAAGCTAAGAGTTTGTGGGGAAGCCACTGCCCCTCCAGGAACTGAGGGTTCAAGAGGTAATTCATCACACATTCAGAGAAAGCTTTGGAACACCACTCAAAGCAAGCAAATATAGAAAAATGACAAAAGGAAAGACCAAAAGGCAGGCTCAAAGGCCTAGCCCTCCCCAAGAAAGCTTAGAAGCTGTGTACATAGAAGAATAAAGAAGGCATACACCTGAAATGTCTGAAATAATATCAAATGAAATAAATATGCAAATAAGGAAAGCTATGGAGAAATTCAAATCAGAAATACTTGCCCAGGTAAAAGAAGAATTGATAAAAATAGTGAAAGAAATAGTGAACACATCTAGTGAAAACACAGCTAAAAAATTAGAGGAACAAAGCAAACAGAGAGAATCCCTCAAAGAACAATAAAAGAAACAAACAGAATGCATAAAGCAGATTCAAAGAGATATACAGAAAATCAAAACTTCTACTGAAAGCTGTAAAAACCACCTCTTTGAACATGAAGATAGAATTTCAGACCTCAAAGATAAGATTGCAGCCAGTGAGCATGAAAGACAAGATCTGTTAAAAATAACAAAGAATCAGGAAATAACCATTGAACACCTGCAAGATGATGCAAAGAAAAATAACATAAGATTAATAGGGATAAATGAAAAAGAAGGGGACAGCCCAAATGATATCAAGAGGATATTTACAGAAGTAATAGCTGAAAACTTCCCAAACATCAGAAGAGAAAAAGACATCGGGATAAGTGAAGCCTATAGAACTCCAAACAGCCAAAACCAAAATAAAACTACACCCAGACACAAAATAATCACCATCCCAGAAATCCAACATAAGAATAGAATACTAAAAACTGTTAGAGAGAAAAGAGAGATCACCTATAAAGGAAAATCTATCAGAATCACGGCAGACTTCTCAACACAAACAATGAAATCAAGAAGAGCATGGAGTGAAGTCTTTCAGATCCTAAAGAAAAACCACTTCCAACCCAGACTGACATACCCTGCAAAACTGCCCTTCAAAATGGATGGAGAAATAAGATACTTCCATGACAAAGAACAGCTGAAGAACTTCATGAACACCAAACCAGACCTACAAAGAATACTGAAAGACATTCTAGATACACACGGGAGAAAACCACCAAGCAAGGCAGACAATTAAACAGAATGGAAAGCTAAAGACACAACAGCAGAAAGATAACATGTCAACAATAAACCAATATATAACAGTTACAACCATTAATGTAAATGGCCTCAACTCACCAATCAAAAGAAACAG
>PVJX010019896.1:0-34037 GCA_004027295.1 Dolichotis patagonum
GAAGAAATTTTAAGTGGACTATTAGACAAACAAGGATACTTCTTAGACAAAATCATTTCTGTGCCTACGCACCCTTTTTTACTTACTGCCTTTAGAAATGATCACGATCGATAAGGAAGCGAGTGCTGGGAGTGTAGCTTAGAGGGAAAAGCTTGCCGAGCATGTGTGTGAAACAGGAGAAGCCAGAGCCAAACTTGAGAGGAAAATATTTCCTAACTTTACCTGTCGGCCCATTCTTTTTGAGGAAGTTCCTTGGGAATTGCAGGTTGACTCGTGGCCTCTGTGGGTAAACCCAACCTGACACCCACACTTGAGAGGTAGTGGCCTCAGTTTACGGGCTCCCTGGACGTAAGGAAATAGGTGGTAGTCATTTCGACCTTTGTGCTCATTGCTTTCGGAATATGAGTGGTATTCATTGGGCAGGGCAGCATGTACCCAGCTTGTGTCATCAGTGTGACTCTTGCTTAAACAGTCAGCGGCCCTTCAGCATCCTGGTGTGCCTTGTCATCAGCCATCCAAAGCTTTGCATTCAGGCCCCTTGGGCTGCTACTGTAGTTATGGGAACTGGGCCGAGAACCTTAGGCCTCCTCAGCCTTGAATCTATGGAGACTGTCTGGTTTTTTTTTTTTTTTTTTTGGCCAGCTCTGTCCTTTCTCTAAGGTGGCAACAAGATGGCAAGACTGGAGAATTTTGAAACAAGTATTTTAACAAGTAGGAAAATCTGTTTTTCTTACTAGACCTACTTCCCTGTGCATTCCACTGCTTCTGGAAACTGGAAAGGCTTTTTCCTACTCTGGGAAATTGAGGATATAGAGCTGAGACAAAGCAGAAAATAAGGAGAGAGAAGAAGGTGAAGAAAGCCTGACTTACAACCACAGAGGAGGGGTAAGGACAGGGAGGATCCATCAGGGGGTCCTATGTCCATCCCCACCCGATCCAGGCTTGTGACTCAGCATCCGCAGAGGACACAGACAGATCCAAATGTGTGATGCTGCTGCTCTGGTGTTGGGGGGTGGAGGGGAGAGAGAGAGAGAGCGTGTGAGCGAGCGTCTCATTCCTGACGTCACTGCTGCCAAGGTCACTGCGGGTGAGGTCACTGGAAATGGCACACCCCATTGCCCTTGGGGTAGCTCGCCACTCTCCTCCCAGAACTTCCCTGTTTTCATCCCCCGGCATGGTGCCTGGCACACACTAAGTGCTTGGTAAATGTTTGCTGGATGAATAATTGAAGGAGTGAGTGCCAGGGCCAACTTCCTAATGCTGGTCCCTGGTGGAGGATCTGCAACTGGGAATCATTCTGCAGCGAATGTCAATGCCCAAAGAGCATTCGTGTCCTGCCTGTGACTTGTAACAGCCACAGCGGTGTGCACCCAGGTACCCGGCAAGCTTTCATAGGGGCTCCTTGTGAAGATGGCTGCGAAGTTAGGGTTTTCTCTGGGGACAGCCACAGGAGCCTGGGAGCCCAGAGGGGCAGAGAAGGCACTGTTTAGCCCAGATCTGTCCCCTGTGTGACCTGTGAGCTGCTGGGCAACTCTGGCTCCGTCAGCTGCAGTAGTTCCCAACACTGACAGGCCACCCTTCGCCACTTCCCCAAATTACCCCTAGTTATGAAACAAAGAGCTCTGCGCCTTCTATGCGCCCCAAGGGGAGAAGGCTCTGCATTCCTGGTACTCTGGCTGCTTCGCACCCTCAGCTGGGTCTTCTGCTCCAAGAGGCGCAATCTGGAAAGGCAGAACTGCTCGGCAGGCAGTGATGTTTATGAAATGACAGGAGGAACCACTAGGCCAAGGGTCAGAAGCCTTGAGGGTGACGTGCCCTTTGGCAACTCATGTGACGCTCCCTGAGGTATTGCTCATCTGAAACAATAGGGCTGTACTAGTGACTTCCTCGCTTACACACTGGGGAACAAAAATGGCCTGGGAGCTGTAGTGTGCCATGGAAATGTTTACTATTTTGGGGTAAATTTTATTTAGTTAGTTTTAAATTTAAAAGTGGAAGATGTGTGGTTGTAAACAGTGATATCCCACTCCCAAAATTTATTTTAAAAAAAGTTTGCCACCTTCAAAATGACACACCTTGTTTGATTCTCGGTACCCAAGACAGTTAACCAGAATTGGCATTTATGGGCAATTGTTGGAAAGCTGTTCATTAAAGAGTGTCTTTATTGTGAAAAAATGCCCAGAAGCCTGTCTGATGCATGCTGGGCCCTGGGCAGCACTAGGCCTGTATTTCCTTTCCCGCCGCACTATTTGTTCATCGCGTGGTTTTGTAGGCTGCTCTGCTCTCTTTACCGCGGCGAGTGCGCTGGGATTCACTGTGTGAAGCCCCATCGATGGATCTGGCTGACGGTTCGAGCAGGTCAGTGCTGGCGCTGCTTTCAGCGCATGCGCTGTGCAGAGGACGCCAAGATGGGGCTCTGCGTGCGCCCAGCGGAGTCACCTGGAGGTTTGTTAAACGCAGGTGGCTGACAGGACCTGACGGTGCATTTCTCATAGGTTGTAGCCCTACGGCTGCTCTGGGGCTTCCACTTTGACATCCATTGCATTAGGGACACCTTGTTAGTCAGAGGGCCTCAGAAACCGTCTTGAAAAGTCTGTGGTTTCACTTGGTTACCATGAATTGTGTGCAGTGATTCAGGTTCCCTTTTTGCTTTGCTCTAGAAATTCAGATTCATGAGTTAGATCCCTGGTTTGGAAAAAAAAATTCAGATTCACTTTATAGCTGAAATTTAATAAAGTTTAAACTGTTTGCCTTTTAATTGGCCCAGTCTTGCTCTCCTGGTTTCTTTATTCTGATTTCATGTTTGTTTTTTCCCTTGAAATTTTATTACATAAATTCCTACAAAGTGACTTTTGTGGAATATAGCATATATTGATAAATGTGATTTCAGTCAGCATTCTTTTCTTAGATGCTAAACCACTGTGTGCTTTGGATTGTTTAATATATTAGCTCTGAGTATAGTTTCGCCAGAAGTGTTGGATTTTTAGTATCAGCTAACCCAAAGGATTGGAAAGAAAAAATGTAAGACAACAAGAGATACAGTCCTGAGTAAGAAACATGTAACATTTTAAATCGATCAATGTGTAGATAATATGATCTGCAAGCAGAAATATACATCCCTAATCCAAAATTATCCAAAATCTGAAACGTTTAGTGTATCAACATGACACCACAGGTGGAAAATCTCACACTTCACCTTACGTCACAGGTCATTCTTAAAATGTAGGTTCACTAAAAATATAACATCAAATTACTTTAAAGCTATGTGTGGAAGATGTGAAACACAAATGAATTATCTTTAAACTTGGGCCCTATCCTCAAGAGACCCATTATGAATATGCAAGTATTTTAAAAATCTGAAAATTTCTACAATCTGAACACTTCTAGTCCCAAAGATTTGGAGAGGGATTTCATGGGTGGGGTGAGGGACGGAGAGAGCCAGAGACAGATGGGGAGACAGTCAGAGAGCCCTAATGTGTAGAATGAAGCTATTCACTTTTTTTTGCTGTTAAAGGAAAAAATAAAGGATGGAGTGGTGGTGAAAACAATGAAGAAAGAAACTAATTCAGGGGTTGCCAAACTTTATGTTACCTTAGGAGTTTGTTACTTGAGTTGCTGGTTTTGGAGGTGGGGCCGGGTGTGCAGAAAGTATACCAGGAGTTTCTGGTCCAGGGCAGCTGGGAGTTCTTACTCTGTTAGTGAAAGAGGAAATGGAGAGAAAAATGAAACGCTGGGGCTGTATGAAAACTTGCTGCAGGTCTTCATTCATTTGAGGGTGAGCCCTTCCTGTTCAGATTTCTTGCCACTTTTCCTGAAAGCAGGTAGGGTATGATGTCATTCATATCACTCTGTCTTAAACGCAGAAAATACTCATGAAATTAGATATTTGTTGAAAGTAGTTTGCATTGTGCTTTCCTGCCTTCTGTTTCTCCCTTTCTTCCTCTTCCTTTCTTATCCTTTGTTTCTTTCTCTTCTACTTCTGCTTTTGGCTTAAGGGAAAACAGTTTTGAGAAAAGTGTTATGTTATGGTTGATATATTGTGTCAACTTGAGAAGTTTAGAAGTTTAGCTTAGGAGACTCAGCAGGGAGCCAGGGTTCTTACTTTATAAATATCCCAGTCCTGTGCAAGAGGTGGGCAAGGAGATTTTGTGAACGCTACACCCACCCTAGGGATGGGGGTTAGGTAGCCTGCTTACAGTATAAGGGAGAAGAGGCTAGGGCTTCCTGGCTTTTGTTCTGGCTTCTTATTCCGGCAGCTGCCTTCAAATGTTGCCCCAGTGTCAGTGCCACCCTGCCTTGGAGCCAGCTGATTATGGACTGAAACCTCCACAAACAGTGAGCTAAATAATAAATAAACTTCTCCTTCCTTCATTTTGGGTGTTGAGTATTTTGTCCCAGCAGCAAGAGAAATGTAACCCAGAAAAGTCGTGGTGGTCTCCCCATGGAGTAACCCTGAACCCCGCAGAATGGCAGTTGGCCCATCTAGGGGAAGTTGGGCTGGGGACACTGCATTACCATGACACCCCCGATCTGAAAAGGTCACATTTTCTTCTGCAAGGTTGTCTCTGGTTTCTTTTCACTCACTTAGTGAAAGAATCAAATTTATCTTCTATAATGATCAGCTACTAATTCAGATTTTAATTTCTCTATGAGTTACCTGGATTTAGAGCTCAGTAGAGGCAGTTTTTACTTCAAAAAGCACATTCTTTAAATATTTTGGAATTATGGAAGAATTTTAAAGAAGATACAGATTGCATATCCCATACTCAGTTTCCTCTATTACTGATATCTTAGAATGGCAGATTTGTCTCAGTTTAAACCAGTAATAAGACCCTGGCACAGTTAAATGCCACAGTTTATCAGATTGCCTTAGTTTTTACTTAGTATCCCTTTTCATTGGTGGTTCCTATCAGGGAACATATCTCCTTGGACCCCTCTAGTCTGGGACAGTTTTTTAGATTATCTTTGGCTCTGGTAGCATGGACAGCTTGGGAAACACTAGTCAGGTATTTTGTAGAATGTTTGGGTCTGGTGTTTCCCTCTAGTAGGTTTTTTAGAGGAAGACCACAAAGGTAAAGAGCTGTATTTTACTACATCTCAAGGACATCATTACCTTTTGTGCACATACGTGCTGTCCACGGGACCGGCACTGTTGGGGATATGAAGTGAACCTCTGGCTAGGCTGAGATGTCTTTGTTCCGTTATCTCCTGCTGTTACCTGTCTCTATCTGTATGGTGCTCTTTGCAAGAAGTCACTATGCATAGCCCACAATTAAGCTGTGGAAAATTAGGCATCACCTTTTAGGAGGGAGTATGTTAGAATTCGTACTAATTCATTCAATAATCTGTATCAGTATGGATTTATGGTCATTTATTTTATACCTCAGACTATAATCCAGCACTGTATTATTTTGTTGCCCAATCAGTGCTAGCCTTGACTTTTTTTTAAAGTTAGCACCTGTGTCTTTTTGTGGCATGCCCTCTCCTCCTGTCATTGTGGGTTGTGGTGGTGTTCTGTTTTGGGGTTTTTAAAAAATCACTTCCTTATTATTCTGGCACTACAGGATGCTTCAGGCTCACTTTGTATATTTTTCCATATTCCTAGAATCAATCATTTCTCGAGGAGCCCTGTTTCTTTATTGGAGAGTGATACTAGAAACCAGGTTTGGGGCACGGGGTGTTGTTGCTGCTGGGACAGTTGACAGTATAAGGAGATAAATGTAAGTCCACTGACTCTCCTCTGTATGTGCATCCATAAATATTTGTGTGTCCATCAGACTATATTAAGTTATTACTGGTGTCTCCAACCCCAGTGAGGTACTGCATAGATCACTCCGCCCCCTCTCCTTGCTTGTCTGCCTACTCCAACTCCCACCAGGAAAAACAGACTCCCACCACCCACTTACAGGAGAGGAGGAGAAACAACTTTATCAGCTGCAGTGCAGTACTATACTTACTTGAAGTTCCTTTTTGCCTTTAATCACAGAGTCTCGGCTATTTCAAGTTACTGAGGCCAGCACTTTTCTACTCTCTCCTCTACTGAGGTTATTCCATACATTTGAATGGGGTTGATTCTTGCGTTGCAGTCTGCCTTCCACATTTTACCCCAGGAGTTCTTGATGCCCTGAATTTTATTTTAATTGTGTACACTCAGGTTCACTGTGCTGTGAAAGTTCTCTAGTTTTTGACAAATCTGTATCTACAGTCATAGGATCATTCAGAATAGTTTCACTGATGTAAAATGAATAACATCCCTTTGCCAGTGGCCTCCCGTTGAGTCCTGTCAATCACTCTCCTCTGTCACTGTTCCTTGTGGTGGTTACAGTTATGTTCAGAAAATAGTCTGCAGTCAATTGCTTGACTGCAATGCTAGTTGGGTTGCCACTGTGGCTATAAACAGGCAGATGTTAATTTAGTAAGAAGTAAGAGAATGAAACAGGTCCACTTTATGAAACCTTCCTGTCTGGCAGATATTAACCAGATTTACAAAAGCCAGAAATGCACTAAGAGTACAGAGTGGTACTAATGCTTCCTGAGGTCTTAAAATCCAGACCCAGTCAGTCTGTTACCAGCTTATTTGATCACTCGCCTGCAGGACTGAGCTGTGCCGTGGGGGTAGTGTGCTAGACCTTTCTTCCCCAGAAGGTGATTGTGAAAGGCATCTGGGGCACCCAGGGAAGATGTAGAATCCTCTGTGAACTCCTCCTTCTCTTTTACTGATTTTGCTTTGTCCTATTCTCCTAATGTGACTTTGGTCTTTGGCCCTTTTCCTTTGAGCTGTATGATCTCTCCTTGGGGACAACTGTGTTGTGTTTCCATTGTTCCTGTATAAATGGCTCTTATAGCCCTGCCTTCAGCCTGGCTTTAAGTTTCAGGCCTCACTTTTTTTTTTGGTCCAACTTTCTACTTGAATAACTCCCTACAAATCACTATTTTTGAAAAGCAGAGTCAGGCCAGGCCGACCAGCCTTCCGGATTCCCTTACTTTTTCCAGGATAAATCTTACAAAAGTCTAGATCCTGAAGCTTCTTTTGGGATTTCTGTCATCTCTAACCCTTAGTGCCAAGTCCTCGCCCCATCTCCTCTGTCACACAACTGGCCCCTTGAAGTGGCCCGTAAATGTGACCCTGACCCACAGTCCAGACGGCCTCTCTCCTACTTGTCCTCTAGCCTCTTTTGGGACTATTGTTTAATTTTTTGATGTAAAATTTTTAGCTCTTGGTTATCAAAACTATTTGCCTAACACTTCTAAATTTATCTTCTAACTCAAATAAATTATGTATAGTTCCATATCTGCATTTTCTTTGCTATGTCTGCAATGTTCTCTCTTTCCCCGTCTTGGCAGGCTAAGTTGTAGAGGTAGATTTAAACTGCCAATGGAGATCCACGTGGGCCTTAGCATAGATTAAGGAGGTCCGCTGGCAGTCCTGCAGGAGCTAGGGTGGGAGATGCATAGGAAGTCCCCCGGTGTGTCAGTCTCCTCCACCTCAGAAGCATTTGGCCTCTGCTCTCCTGTGAAGCTGCTTTTCACCGTATCCAAAGACACTGCTCTTGGTGGAATCATCCCACCTGTCAGAGTGTATCTTCCCTGATTCTTCTTTCTTGCCCTTAGTGAATCTGCCTTTTCTTTCCTTCTTTTCTGGTGCTCTTTCTGGAAAAGTTTCACAGCTCTTCGCAATTACTCTTTGGGAAAGATTCCCAAATACAGTAATTAGTGCACCCCTGTTGTCACCCCACAGTCCACCTTTATTTCCAACTTCTTGCCAAATGTTTCTATTTGGGTCCTTTTGTGTCCAAATTTAAACTCATTTCCTTCCTTCTGAAGCATGTTCTTTCCCTGTGAGTTTCTTGGCTGATTAATGGCCAAAGAGATTGGCAAATTTTTCTGTAAAGAGCAGTAGTAAATATTTTTTTCTACATCGTCCTTGAGGTCTTGGTCACAACTACAGTTATGCGTTGCTTAATGCTGGGGATATGCTTTGAAGAAACGATTTTGTCACAGAAGGGTACAGAGTGCACGGACACAACCCCAGTGACCATGGCCAGTCGTCACACGTGACCTCTTACTGCGTGACTTGTGTGAGGGTGCTGCCAGCACCACATGGCCCACTCTTATAGTAAACTATTTTTTATAAATAGAAGGAATATCCTCTAAACTAATGAGAAATGTATGCTGCAATAAGTGCATAAGCCAGTAGTTGATTATCATTGTTGAGCATTACATGCACTACATAATTATGTATGCCTTACTTTTATATGACTGGTGCCAAAATGGGACTGCTTACCACGAGCCTGTGTACATTGCTGTACAATATTGCCATCACTAAGTGGTAGGAATTTTCAGCTCCGTGCTAATCCTGGTGGGACACTATTGTATCTGTGGTCTGTCCCTGGAGAAATGCTGTTACATAGGATGTGACTCTGAGTATCTCTGACTTCAGTGCAAAGGCAGACATAGATCACATGTGAATGAAAAAGGATGGGTTTCAAAGGATAGGTTTCACCAAAGTTGAAAGGATGGGTTTCACCAAAGGATAGGTTTCAAAGGATGGGTTTCACCAAAGTTGAAAGGATGGGTTTCACCAAAGGATGGGTTTCACCAAAGTTTACTGACTCCTTTGACCTTTCTCTGTCTTCGGATTATTTTTAATTTCCATTTATTTCATTCTTCTAAAACCTTTTATGTTTCTAGAAAGTACTTGTTTCCTTGTTCGGTGGTATAGTAGACAAAACACCCTTTTTACATTTCCACCTCCATCACTTCACAGCGCCGGAACCTCCAGTGGTGTCCCTTGGCCACCTTGTTAGCTTCATTGGGCACGGCTCTTCCCGCCTGTGGCCTCCAGCCTTCTCTCTCTGCCTGACACTCCTCCAAGCCACTGCACTGGGGTGATCTCCTCCTGGCTTCAGTGTCACTGACTTAGGGTGATCTCACTGAATTTGTCTGCAGGCTGAGATGCAGGTGCCACTTCCCAGTTACAGCTTGCTGGAGCCCAGAAGTTGCTCCTTCTGTTGGTCACAGCAGTGCTTTCAATGTGACTGAGTACCTAGTCAGCTGGGACCGCACTGGGATGTAATTGTATCTTGGGGCTCCTTCTCCTCTTATTTGCAAGAAGCTGTTGAGGGCAGCCCATGAGGTGCTCTGTGCCCTGCTCAGTTCTTTGTCTGACCTCCAGATGGGCTCATTCCCATTGAGTTCTTATCTCAGTTAATGGTACCTTCTCTTTCTCTCTGTACCCTACTGCCATCCCTTATGAAGTCCGCTGCTGCTGCCTCCTAAGCATTTCCCTTATACCCCTCCCCTGTGCATCCGTCTGCTGCTGAGCTGGTTCAGGTTCGCTGTTTCACAGAAAGCATTGGAAAAATTGTCCATCAGCTTCCCATCTTCTCACCCCAGTGTCCTGTTGTCTCTGACATCTAGGTGGTGTGGTGCTGCCGCTGCTGATTGAAGTCCCTTGAGCGCCTTGCTGCTCCGGGATTAGGACCAGCATCCCAGTGTGTCACGAGGACTTTGCTGATCTAAGTCTCTCTCCCTCTCCAGCCCTGTTTTTGTTCTGTGCCGTTTACTGGGCCTTTACCATATGAAACTCCTCACAGGTCCTGTCCCTCCTGACCCACATGAGAAACTGCTCTCTGAATTTGTTGGCATGGCACAAACGTCCCTTTCTTTGTGGCATTTTCATCTCCTCATCCCTCCCCATAAGAGTAAAGGTGTCACTGTGAAAGAACTGTAGGAGAAACCCTTGGGCTTGACACAGATTCTAATGCCCCTCAGATTAACACTAGTCCAAAGATGAGCTAGAAAGGGAGCAGAGTAACTGAGTACATGTCGATAAAATGTGTGTATACTAAAGGTACAGTTTGCTTTCTGCCTTTGGTTTTTGCTGGTGCTTTTACTTTCTTATTCCATTAGAAATGGACGAAAGAATCAACAATGTAGAATTATTTTGGGTTTATTTACATTCTTTTTTTTTTTTTAAAACCTGACATCTTCAGTTTAAAATATTAGGTAGGAAAAGGAGAAGAGGGTATCCAAAAACATGTTAGGTTGGGAATAGGGCAGGAAGGAATTTCACTCCAGATATTCAAGATACCTCTGGTGTGCCAATGTCACTTTACTTCAGTGGTGAGACTTTCTAGACTTCCCACTCCTTGCCACCCCTCTTTCATTGTGGGGCGTCCCCTCAGAGGAAGAGACTCAGCTCAGGCCTCAGTGTTCCCCAGGCATCCCATAGAGGTGGTGGAAATGAAAGTGGCCATGACACCACTAAGCAGGAAATGAGCATGGATACCTTTCTCTCCTCCAGCCGGGGTTGCACGGACACCTGCCCTTTTCATTGAATGCCTGCTCCTAGGAAGACAGAGTAAGCATCCACTCAGCAGAAAAGAGAAGGGATGAACTCACGCAGGAAATATCCTGTACAGCGTTCTTTGCTGTGGGGTTACATGGTAGGGAGGGTGCACATCGTCAGCGGGGTGTCCATTTCACTTCAGCACCTGCTGTGCCTTGAGCCCTTTTGGGTAGGCGCCTCTCTGCACAAGGAAATGCCATCTTAGTTCTGGAGGGCAGAGTTTGGCCCCACAGCCTGGCACTGTTCCAGTGGTCCTTGCTAGTGTCCAGGGCAGGTGGTGAACTTCTTCAGAAGAACCTGGCCCACTTGTCTTGGTCCATCAGAGCAGCCTTTAGCAGCTGCAGACCTCCTGATGAGGCAGACACTTCCTTCAAAGCCTCCACCCTCATTCACAGGGGAGACGTCAGCGTCAGTAAGCCTTCTGCCGCAGAATTCAATAACCTGCGAGGTTCCAGGGAGGAGTTACAGTAGCATGCTTTGAAGAACCTAAAGTGGTCACCATTTAATTTATGTTTCCAGTCTCTCAGATACTGGAGTCAAAGCTACACACACACCACCACCACCACTACCGCCACATACAAGAGATTATTTGCACCTTCAATCCTGTCTGTGGCAGAGAAAAACTGTTTTAGACCTCAGAGGGACCTTTCAGTCTTGATTGTTTCTGACTCTTTATTATGGGCAGAGCGACTTTGAAAAATTAATTATTGAAAAAGAATTTTACTTTTGTCAGAAGATACATTTTTAATGCTAGAACATGGTAGGGAATGGGCTCTGAGTTGGAATAATTCTAAATTTAAACTTGGCCGGGGGGTTAGCTCAATGGCACAAGTGCCTGCCTGGCAAGCTTAAAGTCATTAGTTCAATCCCTGGTACTAAAGAAAAAAAACTATTCCCTCAGCTCACACAGTGACCAGAATTAGCAGAACAGGGATGGGTGAAGGACTTAGTGCTAGTGAATTAAATGCTCTTTCATTTTAAACCAGGCAGATTTAATAAACATCACTTTTCTGTTCAGTTTCTGCCATCATCCTTTTCTGGTGGTTTATAATCTGTGGTGTTCCTTCATGTGCTTTTCATACCTAGCACTGAGTCTGATTGTTACAGAGTTGAGAGCACAAAGTCAGCGGAGACATGATGTTTGCCTCATCCACCCACTTCTCCCCTCTGACTCTTCCCAACGAGGGGATGCAAGGAGCCTCTGCGGCATTCAGAGCCGACTCCAGGCAGCTGATGAATGGGACCTCAACTGCCTGCATGTTTCTTGCCTCATGTCGCAGCTCCTGCCTTGCGTTGCCATTAGGAGCCATCAAGCGACAGCATTAGGCTGGTGCCACCCCCACTAGCCTTGATGGTGAGGAGGCAAGGCCAGAACATGGGGCTGGCAGTTGGTGGAGCAGCCTTGGGTGCTGAGTGTGAGTCTCTTCCAGGCTTATGGGGAGGTGGTGATGTGATAACTTCATGTACCAGATGCCAGAAGGAAGCAGAGAGACCTGCAGGTGGGTACACTCAAAGCATCTGTGGGGTCTTTTCCAGTACCAGGGTCCTGATCTGGCCCTGGCCCCTTGATCTGGCACTTGTGTGATTTTGGCCAATTCTGAAACTTTCGCAAGCATCCCCTTTTCCACCTATGCAGAGGGGATGGTGACATTCACTCTGCAGGTGGAGAAGACCAGAGATAAAGTAGGGCAAACACTTAGCAGGGGCCCCACACGCTGTTGGAGCTTGAGGTGAAGCTGTTACTTTTATTAAAGGACTTGACTGCACACCTCCTCATGGATCATTTGTGTGGTCCTATATGAATAATTATCCTGTCAATTGGAACTCTTATTTTAAGCTTGGTAGTTTTAGCTGGAAGAGAATCACAAAACGCTTTGTCATATTTTTAGATTCCTTTGTAACCTATCCCTAGTACAATATTTAGAAAAGCTAGAAAAGAGCTACCTAGTTAAGAACTTAAATTTTGTTGACTTTTTTTTTTTATTACAAAGTTCTGCTCAAGGCCCATAGAGTCTACCTGTGCCCAAATATAAGACTTTCTTTTTTTAGTGGTGGCTACCTCTGCTTACTGCAGGCTGAGATAAATACTGAGTAGCTAGAAATTTCCTGTCTGTGATCAATTCTAATATTTTTTGCAAATGAAAATGGTTGCAAATTATTACCAGTTAATTAAATGAGTGTTTCTTGTGAGCCCCCTGTGCTGGCTTTTATCCAACTATGTTTAGAAACATGGAACATTAGAGCTAAAAGGTTTTGTTAGAAAACACCTTTATTTCCTGGATCAGGAGATGAACCAGGGATGTGATTTGCTCAAATTCTGCAAAGGAATGCAGAGATAAAGCAGTCATTGGCTGAGAGCCTAGGGTCCTGGAGATTGAGGTACATAACCTCAATCTAACCAAGTACAGTTCCAAGCAGTGGCTCCTCGGGCCACACGCTGCTGGCATTTCTTAGAGCCATCTTGGAGTGCTTTTGTTTTTTATCGACTGCTGTCATATGATATTTTATCCTGTACTAAATATTACTCCTGTTTTACAAGTAACAGATTGAAGTGTTAAAATCACCTTCCTGTTCAACTCATTGGATCAAATCAAAAGATACTTGTGGAATGGTTAGTTCATTCAGGGAATTCTGCCAGGAGGAGCACAGTGTCAGACCCTGCTGGAATGGAGTGTACAGACTAAATTACAAAATGAGATAGAAATATATAAAAATTTAGTTAACTGTTCAAGGATGTAGATAAGTATTTGGAGAGTAATTGAGATAGGAATTTTGAGACTGGAGGCATCAATGTGGGTGCTCAGATCTCTTTGGGCTCCAGCCCCTTCTGGAGGGCTCCCAGGCTGCGTCCTCCTCCTCAGGTGTGCCTGATGGCCCAGCCCACCTGCAGCTCTAGGGAACTACTCCCGGAAGTCCTGAGCACCTGGTAGTAGTCCAGCTCTTGGGATTCTTTAGTGTGGATGTGCATGGGTGGACAGAAGGGGAAGTGGAGAGACAGGGGCTTTCTAAACAGACACTGCAGGAGCACAGCTGTGGCCTTGCAAAGGCAGAGAAGACCAGCCTGACAAGAAGAGCAGGTTCTTCAAGAAGAACAGAATGGAATTTGGAAGAAAAGGTTTGGGTACATGAGAGAGACAGCTGAAGGGGAGCCCTGAGGGACCCTGAAAGCTTCATGGAGCAAGATTTTAATTCTGAAGGCCCCAAGAAGCCACCAGAGGCTCTGATAAAGGAAAGCTGAGTGACATTTTCCAAAGGGCGCTTGGTGGCCTGTGCGACTCTTTTGGTTATTTTTGGTTTGGAGGAGGGTGTAGCATGACTGGAGGACAAGGGATGAGTGAGGGAGTAGATTGTTGGTGGAGTCTGTGGCACGGAGAGGTTGAAGGCTTGCCAAGTCAGGGACCAGAAATTTAACACTAGAACCCTGCCCCCTGCCATTGCTGTCACTGGGCCACAAGTAGAGAATCAGCTCCAATAGGGAGATGCAGTACGTGAGGCTGAAGCCATATGAATGGACAAGTTTTCTGGTAGGTAAAAGAGCAACAGGTAAAAGGCTACTTTGGGGGTAATTTGGTTAATGGAAGGACAAAGATGAGTCACTTCCATCACACGGATCACAAAGGCTCCCCTGCTTTTCTGTTTTTAAATTGAGCTATTACCAATCCACAAATGACACATTCAAAAAATAAAAATATAGAATCTGTGTCTTTATAGCCAGTTGATTTTCAGCATAGTCAGCAAGCGTATACATTGGAGAAAGGAGAGTCCCTTTAATCAGTGCTATTAGGAAAGCTAGGTATCCTTATACAGAGGAAAGAAAGTAGACCCCTCTCTCCATATATAAAAAGCAGCTCAAAAGAGATCAATAACTTAAATGTAAGACCTGAAACTTTGAAAGCATGAGAACAAAATACATGAGAATCACTTCAGGACATTGATCTGGGCAGAGTTTTTTAATACGACCTCCAAAACATAGGCAATAAAAGTCAAGTTGAGACATGGTGTATGTCAAATTAAAAAGCTTCTGCCCAGCAAATGAAACGGATGAGCAAAGAACAATGTACAGATTGAGAGAAAATATTTGCAAACTATTTAATGGATAGTGGTTTAATTTGTAGCATATGTAAGGAATGCAAACAACCATAACAAAAGAAACCAAATAATCTGATTTTAAAAATGGACCGATGACCCGAATAGATATTTCTTGGAAGAAGATGACCAACATGACAAGAGAAAAGTACTCAGCATCTCTAATCATGCAGCAAATACACATCAGAAACCCAGCATTTCATCCCACTTTGAATGGATGTTATTTAAAAACCCCAAATGCTTGTAAGGGGAACACTCATATACTGCTGATGCAAATGTGAATTATTGTAGTACAACCATAATGGGAAACTAAGGTTCCTCAAAATTCTAGAAATAGAACTGCCATATGATACAGCAGTCTGTCTTCTGGTCTGTATCCAAAGGAAATGAAATCAGTGGGTTGATGAGATGTTTATATCCACATGTGTGTTGTAGTGCTATTCACAGTAACCAAGATACAGGATCAATCTCAGTGTTCATCAGTGGCTAAATAAAGAAAATGCAGTATTCAGTGAGATATCAAATATTATTCAGCCACAAAAAGAATAAAATTTTGTCATTTGGCACCACATGGATGGAACTGGATGATGATGCGTTAAATGAAATAAGGCAGAAAGATACATAATGCATGTTCTTATTTATAAGGGAAGCTAAGCTGGTCTCAAAGAAGGGAATAGAATACCAGTTTCCAGAGCCTGTAGTGAAGGGAGAGGGTGCTTCACAAGTGCAGGGGTGCAGTTTGATAACAGAAATAACTTCTAATGTTCTGTGGGATAACTATGATTAACAATAATTAATTGAATATTTCAGAATAGCTAGTAGAGTGGATTTTGGCTATTCTCAGCACAAAGGAATGACATAAGTTTGAGGCAGTAGATATGCCAGTCAGCTTGATCTGATCCTTCTACATTGTATGCATGTCTTCAGACACAACACTGTGCCCTATAAATATGCACAATAACTATTTAGCAACTAAAATGTGTTAATGAAAATGTAACACACAAAAAAACCAGTAAATGTAAAATTGTCAAATGACAAAAGGTAAAGAGATTTAGGACATTTTAATTTCCTTTGAAAGGAACCCTATTGACAGTTAATCCCTAGTCTCTTTTTCCCTCCAATCTATCGTTATCATGCCTCTACTTTCTATCACTACAGATTTGCCTCACCTGAACATTTCATATAGCTGGAGTTGTGCAATGGAGTCTTTTGTGACTGGCTTCTTTCACTTAGTATAGTATTTTTCAAGATTTAGTCAAGTTATAGCATGTATTACTTACTGATGAGTACTATTTCACTGCATTGATATGTCACAATTTTTTTGGAGACAAGCTCTCACTATTCCAGGTTAGCCTTGAATTCGCTATGTAGCCTAGGCTAGCCTCAAACTTGCAGTATTCTCCTGCCCCAGCCTCCCATATGCTGGGGTTATAGATGTGGACCACTGTGCACAGCAGTATATCACAATTTAGTACTTTAATCAGTTGATGTATGATCCAGGGTTCTTTATTTTGGCTATTATGAATAGTGCTGCCATGACCATTTTTCTATAAATTCTTGTGAGAGTATATAGTATTTTCAGTTCTTTTGCTTATACTTGGAGTGGAAGTACTGCACCATGTATTGATTCTGTTTTTAGCACTTTGATGTACTGCCACAGTGACTGTTTTATATTCTCAACAACAGTACACAAGCGTTCCAGAACCTCCACATTATTGTTAACACTCCTTATTATCTGTCTTTTTTGATTATAGTTTCTTACTGGGGTGAAATGCTATCTCATGGTAGGTTTGATTTGCATTTCTCACATGGACAATGATGCTGACCATTTTTTCATAAGCTTATTGGTAGCTTGTATATCTTCTTTGGAAAAGTATCTATTCAAATGCTTTGCCTATTTTAAAAATAGTTCTTTATCCTTGTTGTTTAGTTGTATGAATCTTTATATTTCTGGAAATAAGTCCTTTATCAGAAATATGGTTTATAAATGTTTTCTCCTGTTCTGTGATTGTCTATTTACTTTGTTAATAGTATTATTTGTAGCACCAAAGGTTTTAATTTTGAATTAGTTTTTCACTTTTTTCATCACTTGTACTTTTGATGTTGTCTAAAGGAACCACTGCCTAATCCAAGGTCAGGAAAATTTATTCCTGTTTTATAGTTTTAGCTCTTACAAAGTCTTGATCCATTTTGAGTTAGTGTTTACACATCTTATGAGGTAAGGGTCTAACTTCCTTATTGCGCATATGGATACTTGGTTGTCCTACCACTGTTTGTTAAGTGGAGTATAAAAAATTAAAGAGCCTGGGTACAGGTTTTATGTCTTTGGGATGGTAGATGAATTGAGACGGGAAGGTAGGAAAGGCCATAATGTCTAGGGATATATGTTGAGGTGTTCAGATTATACCATGGGAAGGGTTGGGAACCTGGAAGGAACTGAAGTTGTGAAGTTACAAGGTCAGTTTAGTTTTTGAAACCTGTCACTGGCAGGCAGCAGTCTGGAAATAAGTAGAAGGCCGTTTCAGGAGGTCAGATGAGGCGTCACTGTAGCAGTGGAAAGGGAGGATTTAGGATAGACTCAAAAAGTAGACTTGATGCCTAGAGCCCAGCTTCCAGTGGTAAAATGTTGCAGTCAGTAATGGAAGGGGGCACATTGGTTCAGCACATGGAGGACTGAGATGGAGACTTTGAGAGAAAGGCTTGTGCTGAGACTTAGGGCATGCATCTGATGCTGCCCCTTGGCTTCACACTCCACCCCTGGGAGCTTCTACTGTGCTCCTTTCTCCCTCTCCTGCCCTGAAGTTGAACGTCTAAGATGGATTTGGAGATTATGGGTTTGAGTCTTCCAATAGAAAGAAGAAAGAACTGGAGAGCAACAAGATTTAGAGGCATTAAGAGAGGTGCTGCAAGGGAACTGAGGAAGTTAGAGAAGAGTGAGAGGAAGACCAAGAAAGAGGGGCCCTATTAAGGGAGCCACTGAGGACCAGGGGTGCAGAGACCGGCTGTGATGAAGGTGGCCCTGCCTCGGATCTCGTAGCAGGACATCCTGAGGCAGGTGCTGCGTCTACACTGGTGGGAGACTGAGTCAGGTTGCAGGGCACAGCATGTAGAGGGGATGCATAATGGACGTTAAATATTCAGTTCTTTTTCTTACAATTTGGGTAAGTCTTTAGGGTGCAACTGATAGAAAACCCTGCTCAAACAGACTTCAAACAAAAAGGAATTTATAGGCTCAAATAATTGAAAAATCAAGAAGCATGCAGCATGACTTGATCTGCAGATTGAGATGGCATCAAGACCCGATCTTTTCTATCTCCCAGCCCTGTCCTCTTCGTTGCCTTCCTTATCTAGCTCAGTGTGGTGTCAGCATGGTGCTAGACACTCCCGCGTTTATGTCCTTGTAGAATGGAGTTCAGCAGAAGTGAGATCTTGCCCCTCTTGTAGATCTAGGATTCATAATTGCATCTACTTGAATTTTGTGACCAGACCTGAACTAGGAGCTGCTAGTCCTATTAAAAGGGGGAGGGGGGTTGCAATTACCCTGATAGCCAGACACAGGGATTGTGCCAAGTCCCAGCCAGTCATCCTGGCAGGGCTCAGATTTAATAGGTCCGGTTCTGTGTCCACTCTAGAGGGAGGATTAGAAACAGTCGAGCCATTTGGTGAGAGCCATGTGGGAGAGGGTCAAATACTATTCCCAGAAAACCAGAATGAGTATTCCTGGCTCAAGAGGAGACCAGTCCACTAGAACCAGAGCACAGCTTCACGGTCAATGTGTGGGAGATGTTGAGCTCACTGCAGTCCTGCTCATACCCAAAGAGCTGTCGGTAGAGTGCGAGAGTGGGCTAGGCCAAGTTGATATAGCCAGTTGGCGTCACTTCACCAGAGGTATTCATGCAATTACCAGAATAAATGACAACTGCCTGTCTGTCTACAAGGGACACGTGATCTCATTTTTCTCTTGACACCATAAGGCATACATTTCTGTGTGAATACCCGTTGTACCTTTTTTTCCCCCTCCTTCCCTGCTTTCCTCCCTCCCTCCCTTCCTTCCTTTGTCTCAAATAGTAGCTCAGGCTGACCTCAGACTCACACTCTTGCTGCTGCAGCTTCCCGTGTGCTGGGATTACACACTTGTACACATATTTGGCCCCTACTGTACTCGTAAATGTGTACACCAAACTGCAAGCAAGTTTTAGGAAGTGGTGCTTTTCCTTACATCCTATGGTGTGTTTATATCTCCTTTGTTTTTTTTAAACTTAAAACTCTCCATGAGAATCAGTGACCTCCCACTAATTTTCTTTTGTGGGTCTTGATCTGCACTTTGTGAAATCCTGTTCTGAGGTGCTGTGTTTTGGCACGTGTGTCCCATGTGGACATGGCTTGAAGGTGATGTTTGGATTTGGCTCGCCCACTCCAAACCTCATTCTCAGTGTGAGCGCTTGTGATTCCAGGTGGTGGAGTCGTCCTGCAGTTCTTCCTGTGGGGCTGCAGCGCTCTTTTTGGGTGCTCGGGGAGGTGGCTGAGGTTTGCAGGCTGGCCGTGGGCACAGGAAGGCAGGGGCGGCTGCAGGAGGTCTGTCCGCAGGCTGAGGGCGGTGTGGTTGTGAGGCAGAACGTGTGTGTGCTCTGCTAGGCCTTTATGTTGAAGATGAGGGAGTGGCTTTTAAAAATAACACAGTTTTGACTTGAAAAAAGTCAAGGCAGAGAGTGGAGACAATTAGAGACTGACATCCTGTTTAGTCATCTCTCCTGAGAACTCTATTTTCAGAGGATTCTGAAAAGGTTCACAAGTGATGTCAGATAGTTAGGGAGATATTGGGAGTTTGCGTTCCCCGTGATGCAACTCGCTGAGGTGTTTTACAGCGTGGTAACCTCACTGACAGTGGGTTTATGCAGAGAGAAGTAGAGTGGTGAGAACAGGATGTCACAGTGTATAGGTGAAGTTTTCTGGGCCTGTAAAAAACGGTCATCTTTTATTTTGAAAAGTATATAATCATATGTGGTAAGAAGAAAAACGTGGTGGTGACTTGAGGTCAGGCCAAGGCCAAGGTGGAGCACTTTGTTCATCTGTGGGTACGACAAAAGCAGCAAATAGTACCATTGAGGCTCTTCCAGGCCATGTGATGGGAGCCTGGCTGGAAAAGCTGGATGATGGCACCCAGAGGCTCAGACAAAGGCTCAGGTGGGGAAAGGCCTTGTCCTGTCCAGTACCAGTGACAGTAGAGAGATGGGCATCCACAGCCTGTGTAGGGTGTCTGCTTGCTACTCTACCATGTGACCTGTGGCCTAAATTCACTCTTCCACCCTGGTCACCATCCCTATTGACACCTTGCTTCTGTGACCTTGTCTTCCATGGAAGCTCAAAGGCAGACGGCGCTGTGAGTAGAATCTGACAAGGTTATTTTAAGACAGTTGGAAGTGTCTAAGTGTATAGCACTTCACCCTGAGCAGTGTGCAGGTGTTTGTGGAGAGTGAGGTTGGCATCCAGGAGGAATGTGGAGCCCATCAGCCTGGCACTCTTCTTCTGAGCGCCCTGCTGAGGAGACAGGAGCAGGATGTGTGCCTGGGTGCAGGACGCACATCTTGGAATTTCAACTGATGGTTAACTTCAACAGGTTTGGTACTCCTGTGGGCAGTTGGGAGTCACCGAGGTCCTGAGCTTCCTTCCTTAGTCCTTTAATATTGACTAGATTTGGGTAAAAGATAGGCGGAGTCTTTTTGTACAGTTTACTTCATCAAAATAAAGATTTGCAGTTGATTGTGCCACATTTGTTTGCTACCTAGAACGTTGCCTTTATTCTCTATCTCATGTACTACTTGCCAGAGATTTAATAAGACGCTGTCTTTAGTGGTGGTTTGTGTGAGGCATGGATAGCTCAGAAACAGTAAGTGTACAAATGCTTCTCTATCGTGAAGAGCAAAAAGTGAAAAAGTGAAATTCAAGATGAAAAAAGCTCTGAAAAAATAGGTTCGTTCATATTTGCTTTTCAGTCTTTATAATTTCACTTGTTTCCTTGCCTCTCCTGTAAAATAAAAGATGCATGTTTGTTTTTTTTTTTTATTTTAAAGGGGGTAAAATCAAACACAACAAAACAGAACAGAATGGGACATAAGAAAGCATAAATTTCAATGCTAGACAACCAGAGATCTTCACTATCTATCACATTGTCTCTTGTTTTCTTCCAAATGGTTGTCCATTATCTTTGTATATGGAGAGTTCATACAAAACAATATAGCCAATCATTCATAAGATGTGTAGTTCACTGGCTCCCACTTGCTAAGTGGCGGGGGGGCATGGGACAGGGGACAGGGCGACATGAGATGTTTGTTTTTCAGCTTGCGCGCCAGCAGGATCACAGCCACTCAACAGAGAGGGGAGGAATTTCTTGTTCTCCCGGCACCGAAGGTTGCCCCATGGTGCAGGTCCCAAGACGCCGGGGTCTCTCTCCTGTGGGCTGCCGAAGCCTGCCACACTCACAGCCGCTCACCAGAGAGGAGAGGCGCTCCTTGTTCTCCCAGCACCCCAGGTTGCCCCATGGTGCAGGTCCCGCGACACCAGGGTCTCTTTCCTGCGGGCTGCCGAAGCCTGCCACACTCATAGCCGCTATTTCTTTCTGATGAATTGACCATTCCATTTCCAAAGTTCTGAAATGGCCACCAGACCACAGAAAGAATTCTCTTTAGGCTCCTGTTTGAAACCAGCAGCTACAGCGATCTGCTGGCCTTGATTCAGGGCCAGAAAGGTGCAGATTTGATTTATGACTGTGATACATCCTTTTAGGCTTTCCTAAAGAATTATTTAAGACCTACAAAAATACTTTAATAGTAAAATACAGCATGATTTTTTTTTCTTTTCCTAGGTGGATCTGGAGCCAGAGGGGAAGGTATTTGTGGTAATCACTCTAACGGGGAATTTCACTGAAGGTAAGATTGCATTTTGTTTGATTTTTGATCTATATGTAATTTCAGTTCATACGTAGTAGGAATTTCTATCATGGCAGTTATAAAATCATTTCTTAAAAGATGCTTAGAGAATCACGGTCATAAGTTGTATGGGCTGGATTTTATTGTTCAGAGGTCGTTTGGTTCAGATTGCTAGGTTAAATATATTTGGACAATCTGGTAATCTCATGTTTTGTTTGACAGGAATTTTTGTTGTTATTCATCGCTATTTTAGCTGATTTTTTGTGTATGTGTTTTATTTTTAGCCTCTTTTGATTTATGCCTGTTAAACTCTAATTTAGATTTTTGGTTTTGTGTTAGTCTTTTAGTTTCTCTCTGAATGTCTATGAAAGAAAGTTAGGGATCATGTTCTCTTATTTTATAATCTATTTTATTCTTATTCTTTAGGGGGTACTGTGCCTTCTCACTCCCCGCTCTTCCCTCACAAAAATGGTTTTTAAAATTGAAGTGAAGTTTATATATGGTGGAATGAAAGATCAGAAGTAATTTGGGTTACAGCAAATGCATACAACCGACTCAGCAGCTCCCCATCCAAGGCAGGGAACATTGCCACCCCTCCACAGGCTCCCTTGTGTCCTTCCCAGCCACTTGTGTTGCCCAAGGCAATAAGTATAATGCTTTCTTGCACTGCAGACTGGCTCTGTCAATTGTAGAAGTGCATATGAATGGAATTCTACAGTATGTACTCTTTTGTTCAACATCATTTCTGTGAGGGTCACTCATACTATTGTAAATATTGTCAGTATTTTATTTCATAGTAGTATCCCATTATAAAAATTTGGCATCCATTTGTTTGCTTTCTCTTGATGGACTTGTGGAGTTTTTCAGGTTGTTTATTATGAATACTGTTTCTGTGGATATTGTTTTTTGGGATAGAACTATTATATTTTTCATTTAAAGAATTTTATTTCGTGTTTGCCTTACACAATGTTTCTATTCATCATGGGAGTTGGTGCTTGTACATGACATATCTTAATTTTTTACTTCACCATCCCCTCTCTCTCCATCTCTTGGTCCCCTTACTGGCACATTTTGGGAATATACACTTTCATTGCTCATGGGTAAAGTCCCAGGAATGGAATTGCTGCATATCAGAGTGAGCATGTATTTAACTTTATAAGAAACTCACATATGGTTTCCTGAAAAGGTTTATAACTGTTCTCCCACCAGCAGTGTATGGGAGTTCTATATCCTCACCTTATCCCATATCCTCACCAACACTTGATGGGATCATTCCTTTTAATTTTAGATGTTCTAGGGATATTAAATGGTGTTTTGTGATTTAAATTCACATTTTACTGATGTTGAGCATGTTCGCATATGCTTATTGGCCTTTCGTGTTTTTTTTTTAATGAATGCTTTCTCAAGTCCTTTGTCTTTTCTAAAAGTTGAGATTGTCTTTTTAGTATTCATTTGTAAGAGTTCTTTATGTTTTCTGGGTATGAATCCTCTGTGAGAAATATACATGATGAGTACTTTCTCCCTGTCTGACTTGCCTTTTCATTTTCATAGTGCTATCTTTGAGTAAAGGTTTTTAATTTTCATTAAGTTCAGTTTATCATCTCTTCTTTCATAGTTTATGCTCTTTGTGTCTTCTCTATGAAATGTCTTGGCATATGAAAATATTCACCTGTTTTCTTTTAGAAGCTTACAGTGTCAGCTAGGTCTCATGTGCCCTCTTAAATTAATACTTGTGTGTAATTTAACAGAAGAGTTGTAATAGTATCATTTGTTGAAAAGACTTCGCTCCTCCCCGCAAATCACCTTGAAATCATTATTGAGAATCAGTTGAGCATATTGAAGCAGCTCCATTTCTGGATTGTCTGTTCTCTCATGTTAATTTATTTGTCCATCTTTATACAAATACCACACTGTCTTGCTTACTGTTGCTTTATAGTAAGTCTTAAAGTTAAGAAGACTGAGTCTTCCAACTTTGTTTAAGGTTATTTTACCTTTTCTCATTATGTTCAATTTTTATGTCAGTTTTAGAATGAGTATATATATATATAGCCTTTTGGATTTTGAATTGAAAGAGTGTTAAATCTATGGATCAGTTTAAAGAGAACTGACATCTTAATAATTATAAGGTACTTTGAAATCCTTAAGCAGTATATCTCTCCATTTATTAGTGGTCTTTAATATTCCTCAGCAGTATCATTAGCTTATAAGTATTATGCAGTTTTCAATATAGAGTTGTTGGATGTTTAAAAAAATTTTTTTCCAAAGTACGTTAGGCTTTTTGATGCTGTTATAAATTTTGTGGGGGAGGCAAGGTTGAGACAGTGTCATGTTGTGTAGCCCAGGCTGGCCTTGAACTTGTGATAACCCTTCTGCCTCCACCTCCCAACTGCTGGGATTACAGGAGTACCAGGCCCTGCTCTGTAGATGGTGTTTTGAACTTTTTTTTTTCTTTTTGCATGGTACTAGGCAAAGGTCTTCACAATTAATTAATTCCTTTTTTGAGACAAAATCTTTCTAATCACTCAGTTTCCAAGCTGGGCTGAAACTCAGAATCTTCCTGCTGCAGTCTCCAGAGTGCTGGGACTATAGGCATGTGCTACCGTGCCTGACTGACAGTTTTGAAATTGTTAATAGTATATTGAGGTTGTTTTTTATATGTTGGTTTAGTGTACTGTGACCTTACTAAACTCATTTACTAGTTCTAGTAGGGTTTTCTTATTAGATAGTTGAAGATTTTCTGTGTAATCATGTGTCTATGAACAAAGACAGTTGTGTTGTTTTCTTTTCTAATACTTCCTTTTCTTTTCCATGCCTCCCTGAGTGCTAGGCCTCTAGGATAGATATTTTTGTCTCATACCCAGTCTTAAGAGGAAGAATTGGCTCTTTCTTTTTAGGCATGATTTTAGCTGTCTGCATTTCATGGGTGGATTTTGTCAGAACTGAAGAAGTTCCTTTCTGATCTTAAGTTATCTGACAGCTTTTTCTTTTTATTTGAATGACTGCTTAATTTTGACAAACACTTTTTCTTTATGAGACAACCATACAAGTTTTCCCCTTTCTTTATTTCCTAATATGTAGTTAAATTACTGGTTTAAATTACGGAGGCTTTTAAAGGTGAAGTGTTTCTCTTTTTCTTAGTCCTGGGGTTCTTACATGTAAGGCATAGTTAGTGTGGAGTTTGAATGGAAATTCCAAGGTATTTTAAAAACTTGACTTTGTGGGCTCAATGTTCAGACTTGTCTCCTATACTGGAAAGCAGATGAAATCTCAGTTCATTTTAGTTCTTCCATTTCCCCAGACCTCTCGGAATCTCCCTTGTATCTGCGCAGGTTAGAAGTTCGTATCAGGAGGCCGGGGAATCTGCGATGGAGGCCGGGGAATCTGCGATGGAGGCCAAAGGCTCTGCACCAGAAAGCCCAAGGGCTGGTGCTGGCGGGTTTGGGGACTTCACACATTTGAGAGGTTTTCTCTCTGTGGCCTCACTCTGTCTAGAAATTCTTACTTTGATATCTTTATTCTTAGATTCTGTCATTTTACTCCTTCAGCTGATACAGATGTGGCTTCCTGCATGGGTTCTATTCCCTCCACCCTCATGCCTGAACATAATCTGGGAAAAACCCTGCAAACAGAGATCTCAATATAGTTTTGTTTTTTCTCTAAAATGTCAAGTTCCCTCTACTTTGTGCCTGTGTTTGAATGCTGTCTGATGTTTCAATTCGTTATTTAAAAATACATTTTCCAGAAATTTTAATCATTACCACCGTTACTAAAAAGCCCGTGTAGATTTTTAGGCATGTGGCTTAATCGTTTACCTATTTGGCACACTTGCACACTTTCTTTGAAGAATGGTTTTCTGTGATCCCTCAGCCAGTGGCTCTGATTCATATAGGGCAGTTGTTTTACTGTTAAAGGTTTTCCTTCTGTTGTCTTGGTTCAGTTCAGTGTTACCTGTGTGTGAAATATTGATGTTACTGGAAATTGGGGGGTGAGCTACTGTCCTCAGCTCTCTAGTTTTCCTTGGTGTCTTGGACATAAAGAATTTGTGAACAAATGAGTCTGCCCCTAGCTCAGTTAATAACATGAACTTAGTATTACAGAGCATGGGTTTTTTTATGGAAAAGTAAAACCAAAATTTCATAACAAAATAATGAGAGGATAATAATAGTTAATCTGCTATCATTATTCTCTTCAAAGTAGTTTCTTAGAAACCAAAAGATTCTCTCTTTCAAAGAAGAAAGATAATAGCGCAAAACTGTTTTCAGTGAACGAAGAGAAACTAGTAGTGTAAATTAAATGAATTAGCATACATATTAATAGATTTTTGATATAGCAGAACAGGTAATTTAGAGAATGATTTTTAACTTCTCTCTACTTCCTACCTTCTATTTTGCTCTTTACTTGAATATATATTTTGATTTTTATCATATAAGAGAAATCATGCAATATGTAAGCTTGTGTGTGTGTTTGACTTATTTCACTTAACATCATGTTCTCCAGTTGAGTGACATACCTATGAGTGCCTCACATTTATCTTTCTTTAGGGCAGAGTACTCTGTTGTGTATAAATGCACATATTCCTAATCCATTCATATGTTGATAGGTATACTGCATATGCTGTTTCCAAGATCTAGCTATTATAAATTGTGCTGCTAAAAACATGGATATGTGTAATGTGATGATTTTAACTCTTGGAAAGGAATCTAGAAGCTGGATAGCTGGGTCAAATGCAATTTCTATTTTTTAGTTTTTTGAGGATTCTCCATGCTGATTTCCTTAGCAGTTGTAGTAGTTTATATTCCAAACACTAACAACGTCGAAGAGTTTCTTTTTTCCCATAGCCTCTCCAGCATCTGTTAGTATTAGATTTTTTGATGATAGATATTGTTTCTTGGGTAAGATGAGATCTCAGTAAAGCTTTAATTTACATTTCTCTAGTGACCAAAAATACTGAACATTTTTTTCATGTATGTACTGGCGATTTGTACTTCTTCTAAGATGGATTTGTTCATTTCGGTTGCCCAGTTTCTAATTGGATCTTTTATTTTGGAGTCTTAATTTTTTTGTATTGTTTATATCTTCTAGATGTTAGTCCTCTGTCTGAGGAATAGCTGACAATTTCTTTCTCATTCTGTTGGTTGTCTTCACTCTGTTGGTTGTTTCCTTTGCCATGCAGAGGCTTTTTAATTTGATATGATATCATTTGTTGGTTCTTGGCATTATTTCTCATACCATTGAAGTTCTATTAAGAAAGTTCTTTCCTGCGCCTATGTCTTCAAAGTTGTGTCTGTTTTATCTTCCAGCAGAGTCAGTGTTTCTGTTTTAATGCTTAGATCTGTGAGAAACTTCAGCCTTGTCTTGTCTATCAGAGGATATAAACAGGGGCGTCTCCATTTTAGACACTAGTCCACCCTAGTCTGGGGCTCATCTTGAGCTTGTATATTGCTTTTGTCTCACTCTGCAGCAGCCTTGTCAAATACAGAGGATGTGATCTGACTCTGTGTGTGTGTGCCTGTGTGTTATTATACAAGGGGGAAACACAGCCTCCCCTCTGTGTACCTGCCACAACTGCAGCAGGAGCTTGGGCCTGGCGCTGGGAGCATGTGTCTGTCCTGGCTTTGTTCCTGCAGCCACTTTGGAGTCAGATTTTTCCCAGGTGTAAAATTACAGCAGTATCATAGAGATGCTGCAGCTGCTGCACTACGATGGGAGATACTTCAGGGCACCCAGGAGGGAGGCCCTTAAGTATAGGCTTCCCTGGGACAGTCTCATTTGTTGCTCTATCAGTGGAACTATTAACAGAACCACCTTTCATCCTCTAAGGGGTGCCAGATTAGATGATAAATCACATGTCCACACTTCTTATAGGCTGGTAGAGTTATGGGATTTCAGGGAATGGTTTTAAACAGAGAGAAACAAGATCTGACTTGGTGTCAGTAGGTTTAAGGGTGGGGCAGAGGTGTTAGATCATGAGAAGACCAGGGTATGGAGAGCAATTAAGAGACTGTAAACTTGTTAAGGGGAAGACCATCTGAGGGGGTGGAGAAGAGGGGGGCATCTTTGGTGGTATATATGATAGTAGTCAACAGGATTTGGCCATCCAAGGGATGTCAGATGAACAAGGAGGCATTTCAGATGGTGCTCAGACTGTGGTATGGGCTCGTTTGCTGGGTTAGAAACATAAGGGTGGAAAATGATGAATTTGGCTTTGGACAAGTGGAGATGTCTAGGGGAAATTGGAAATAAGAGACTGGAGGTTTGGCCAGATGCCTAAACATGAGACTTATGGCACATGCATGAGGGCACCTAGGGAGAAGAGTTAGAAAACAGGCCTGACCAACAGCATAACTCTCTGGGCCATCAATGTTTAAGGGCTTCGGCTTGGAGATCATAATTTGTCATACCAACTCAAACTCTGTTGAGGACTTAATGAACACTCATTTTGCTAAATATCCATTACTTAAGCAGTTACTCTTGAGTGTTTACTGTATGCCAGGGGCTATTTCACCAGATCGTATAACACTTCTGTCAGTCTTCCAAATTGGCATCAAACTGTGAGATCATGAAGACTGTAGAAAGGTTAGAACGTAGAAGGCTTGGAAAGCAGTGTTTGCCTTGGTGGTAACGGCAGCGTCCTCCCAGCCTGATGAAACCGCATGCTCAGTGCCAGGTGTATGCTTAATGCTGAGGAAAGAGGAATCTGTGGACCTGCTCAGCATGTCCAGTAATGTCAGCAGGAACTCTGAGGTAGCTCCAGAGAAGCACTGACAACATCTGTGACAGACTCTTGCACAGGCCGAGCCTGGATCAGTGACCCCTCATCATTCCTCCGCTTGAGAAATCTTATTGCTCAGAGGCAGAAGCCCCTAAGAGCCGAGGCGGGGGAGACAGCCACAAGATTCATTATTTTGAAAAAGCTGTCTAGTATCAGTCTTTATTACTTTCTGACTAAGCCTTTCTGGAGTAAACAATAGGATCTGTCATGCAAACTGAGATTTATGATAGCAGTGAAGTAGACCTGGATTTTTAATGCAGCCTTTAGATGCTGTCATTGCGGTTGTGCCTGTGATTGTCACTGTGTTGAACTAGTTTTAACTCAGAAGACCAGAGCATCCAATTAAAAAAAATAAAAAACTGATTAAACTAAACCAAACTAAATTCACAACTGCTGTAATTGAAAGAAAAACAACAGAAAGAAGTTAAAGTATAACATTCTTTTGTTTGAGAAAAAGTCAAAAAGAGGTTACTGTGTGGTTTGCTAGGAAATACAGTGTGAGGTTTTAGACTTCGGAGAAAATGTAATTTGCAGAAGTAAAGTTGATCTGGACCCAGGGTACCTTAGGCTTATGTGGTCAGCCTGAGAGTGAGAACCAGACCAAGTGCGCTTTTAGGTGGTCACACCCTGCACCATCTGGGACGTGGCCTTCCTGGAACCTTAAGCCTCTGTCCAGTCTGGCTTGCAGATTCAACTGCCAGCCTAGAAAGAGTGTAGCAGGCGAGAACGTTTCAAAAGATGTCAGGTGATATCATCTGCAAAATCCAGACTTTCATTCTTTGCCCACAAATTGGAAGAAAAGAGAAAGAAAACCAAAATGACAAACGAGAGACATATTAGCCAGTTATAATGTGCAGACCATGTTTATCACTGTTCAAGCACAAACCCTAAAAGAATAGGTAACTCCTAGGGACCAAGTGAGGAAACGGAAACAGTGATTGGACAGATGGTGATTGTAAGGAATTGTTACTGCCTCTTAGGCGTGATTGTAGCCTTGTGATTTTTAAAAACAAAAATAGCACCTGTTAGGTGCATATTTGGAAATATTTACTGATAAAATGATATGGCAGCTGGGATTTATTTCAGAATAATCGAGAAGTGGGTAAAGAGATAGGATATAGGTGACCAGATTAGCCAGAACTTGATTGTCGAGGCTGTGCAGCAATTATATGTTGGATGTGGCTGTGTTTATATCATCGTGTCTAATTTTGCATGTGGTTGAAATTGTCATTTTTAAGAAAGTTTTAAAAATGATAAATTTTAAGATGTCTGTTTCTTTAAAAACCAGAATCTACATCTACTGTGTGATATCAAAATGATTCTTTAACTATGAGTACATGTTTCTCTCCACCTTTATGAATGTATGCTTGCAGTTTAAAAAAATTTTGGCTATTTTATTCTTAATTCTTAATTTCCTAACCTATTATGAAAATGTAAGATTTCTAAATTCCTAAAGTAGCTCACAAGACTTTAAATGTGCTTAATACTAAGCTGTGAGTCAAAAAACTGAAGGTAGAAAGAAGTAAGATAATTCCTTTTGTTCATTATATTGTTCTTACTCCTCGTGAATGACAAGTAGATCATCTATTAATGACTGCGTAACACTTTGCAGTTGCAAAGTTTAACATTAGGATACTTTCTTAAGCTAATGAAATAAATCAAAAGAATTAATAGAAGTATCTTCATAAAGCTGTCAAGACAAAGGTCCTGAAGTACATGGTTCCTCCCAGAAAGAAGCAAACAGGAAGGCATTACCACAGTAAATACGCAGGTATTCTGTCTGGACCAGTTATGGGGGTACAGTTACTTCTTCTAGAACAAACAAAACCAAAAATCTCACAAAGCACTTGTTATTTGAACTTTCAGCTTTGGTTAGGGAAAAAAAGACCTTTGACTTTTGCTTAAATATTGGACGAGCACTTTATTAATATTATTATTATTATTATTATTATTATTACTACTACATTAGAATGGATGTGCATTTTCCTGGCGGCCAGTATGGGAAGACACTTGGATATTTATGCCTGATTATTCTCTCTAGTAGGTGGTACAAAATAATGCACAATAAGATTCTCATGTTTTTCTTCTTTACCATTGCCATGGTTTTTAGCTCACATTTCCTGTGTCAAACCACTAATTTACAAGTAGTTGTGTTCTGTACTAAATTATTGCCACATGGACCAAGCAGGTAAACAGAGTGTGTTTCTGCCTCAAACTTGTAATCCACAGTTTCACCCTGTACCTAACACTTCTAATGCATGTCCTTTAAATGTGAAATAGTTATTTTGCTGGTAGCTGAGTTGTAGTATTCCTTTCTCATACATCAATGCCAGTGACAATTCGTTGATTTAATTTTTTTTAAAGTTTATCTTAAAAATATTCCTTAAGTGTTAACTTGAGGAATGAGTGGTCATTTCAGTTTTCTCACTGGCCTGGGCAGTTCTTGCAGCTGCAATCAGAAGTGATTACAGTTGGAAATGACTATCATTGGAAGTGACTACAGGTTGAAGACAACAAGGTAGAAGAGAAGAGAGGAGGAATTGGGGGAGGTGGAGAAAAGAGGAACTGGAAAAGGATGAAATTATATTTTTTTAAAAATTGAAATGCATTGTCCCTTGTCATAGTTTACTGGCTCCTTTTCTCCATACGATCTAGTTCATTTGTCAAAGGCCTTTTGAAGACCGGATACCACTGTGCTTGTAATACAGCAAGCAACAGCAGCAGCTCTCACTTTATTTTCTTCCTAGCAGCGGAATAACCTCTTACTCTAGTAGTTGAGTGCCTCTGTGTATTCCTGCCATCCTATAAATTATTTCAGTTGCTCCCCACAACTCACTTGTGAGGCTGATTAATGCTCAGTATGCGGATGGTAACCCACATCCAGAGACACAGGTTTGCTGCGGTCTACTGGAAAGTGGTGCCAGCACTCAGACCCAATCTAGAATGCAGTTCGAGGCCCAGGATCTTTCCAGACCAGCCAGCTCTCTGGACAGGTTTGTTAGTCCATTTTATGCTGCAATAGCTGAGAAACACAGATTGGGTAACTTCATGGCTTTGGAGGAAGTCCAAAATCAAGGAAGTGCATGTGGCAAGGCCTCTCTTGTGCATCACAGCATGGTGGAAGGCATCGCATGAACAAGAGAGGGGGAGCAACAGCAAAAGAAGACTGCGTCTGCTTTATACAAGCCCACTCCTGTGATGGTGATCCTTCCTTTGGGGTTTGAGGCCCTCATAACCTAAAGACCTCCCATTAAGCCCCACCCTCCAACACTGTTGCATTATGGGTTTCTGTCACATAAACTTTGGGATATGTATTCACACCCCAGCAGGAGCCATTGTAATGTTTTGTCTCTATTCTATCTTAGAGGTCAGTTGACCCAAGTGGTACTGTAGAAATCTTGTCTGAAAGACTTCCTTTGGGCTCCTTCTTAAACCTGAAGACCAGCATTCCCCTGGGAGAGGTGAATTTAAGATTTGGCCCAGTTTTACTGCTATCTGTAGGTTCTCTTAATGTAGACTTTAAGCTAGAACTCAGAAAAAAGTAAAGTGAAATAAATAGATTCAGTTTAGAATATGATAGCTTTATTTGCTAAGTTTTAATCTAATTGTCACTAGGTTCACCCTAGTTGTCTTATTTTCATGATGAATGAAAACTAAGTAATGGTTTTTTTGAGAATTTTTTAAATGCTTCTGACAGTGTGATCCTGCAGACCTCTGAGAGTTCTCAAGACATTTTTTGCAGTTCAAAACTGTTTTTCTAACATCATACCATAGTGATATATGTGCATCCATGTTTATAGCAGCACAATTTGTAATAGCCAGATCTTGGAAACAATCTAAGTGCCCATCAACTGAGGAATGAATAAAAAAGTGTGGCATTTTTATACAATGGAGTGCTACTCAGCTATAAAGAATGATCACATTGAGATATTTATAAGTGAATGGATGCAACTTGAGACCATACTCATAAGTGAAATAAATCGAACTCACATGTGTAAATACCATGTAGTCTCCCTAAAGTAAGAAATGGTAAGAGTACATAAGATACAAAAAACTCAATGAACACAGTGAAAGGACAAGAATCTGCTTAAAGGGCAAAAATTAATATCTCAGGGAAAATGAGGAAAAAGAAAAAGGGAAAAGAAAAATATCTAAAATGATATAAACACACTTAGGATAGCTAAGATGATTGTGCTACAAATTCTATAAGTTCTTGGAACAAAATAGTTAACATTCATAGGATTGGAACAATTGTGCATATTATTATATGGTGATCTGAGGAACTCTTGAATATCATTATGTAAAATAACACTATAGTTATGCTCATATCACCTTGTTTTGAAGGCCTATATTGTCAGTGTTTTGGGCTCTTTGCTATTGTTGTTTATATGTCTTTTTTGTTTTGTGTTTTTCTAGGAATTTGTTTTGTCTTGCTTTACTTTGTTTTTCCCTCTAATACAGAAAAGATAGATATACATGTAGAGACTCATGCATGCATAGAACGTCTAAACAGTTTATGAGAATCGATTACATAATGCATGATGAAATGAACAGCTACTTTGAAGAAAAAGAGACACTAAGGTACCCAGTGCTGATTCCGTAGCGTCATGATGTGAAATCCAGCAATACTATTATGCTTTGTACAGAATGATTTTAGTCTATTTTGCTTTGTTTAATTTCAACATAGGTGAGGGTATGGACAGCTATTTTGAAGAGAATGAGAAACATTATGGCAGCCATTGTTGACTTCCTATTGTCTGGTCTTAAAGACCTAAAATCCTTTCATCATCCTGTTCTGATCAGTTTTATACTATTTTGTTTTGTATGAATTCATTGTATGTGAAGATATGGACAACTATTTGGAAGAAAACAAGAGACAATATGATAGACAGTGAAGATCTCCGGTTGTCTTGCTTTGAAATCTGTGTCTCTTACATTGTTTTCTTATGATCTGTTTTGTTCTATTTAATTTTACCCTCTTTAAAATTTTTAAAAAATTTGATAAAAACCCAAAACCCTGTTTTCCTTATAATACTTAGTTGTTGTCTTGTTGGAATGATGCAGAAGAACTGGTAAAACTTCTGTCACCTTACCATGAAGCAGACCTCAATCTAATCAGTTGTTAGTATATTCTTTATCACTGTACAGTTTCGGGGGAAAAGGCAGGTTTTCAGTTAAGGTCTTTGATAAAGCATTGACTACGATTAATGTTGTTAAAACTCAACTCTTGGCTACTTTTGTTTGTGACATAATACATGACAAAAGGGAAGTCAGAATAAAGCACTTCTGCATGCTGAAATGCTGTGTGTCTCAAGCTAAAGCATTTGTGGGATTCACTTGTTACCTGAGCTTGCTGTTTTGTGTGTGGAACACTATTTTTACTTTGAAAGAGTGAAAACTGGAGCTGTGGGATTTGGACTTTGTAAAATATTTTCCAGAAAAATGAGTGAACTGAACCTGTTACTTAGAAGAAAACAGTTGCGAATGTTTGGAACAAAGGGTTAAATCAGAGTCTTTAAATCATAATTTGAATTTTGTTAAACTTGTATCTTCCATTGTGTGCTTGACAGCTTCCCCGTACTTGAAAGTCTTGTCTCATGAATTTGCTGTTGATATTAACTCACGGTTGTGATTTTTTAAAAATTGTGTAATGAAATGTGTCAACATTTGGAAGATCTGAATGCCTTAGTGAACATGAATACATGTTTTCAAAATGGCCATTACAAAATGTCAAGAAACCATATATGCAGTGGGCGTGGCTCTGTAATGCCAGAAACTTGAGAGGCTGAGGCAGGAAGATCACAAGTTGGAGGCCAGCCTAGATGACTCAGTGAAACCATTTCAAAATAAAAGACATAAAAAGACTTAGAGATATAGCTCAGCACTCCCCAGCTCAGTCCCC
>PVJX010019897.1:0-34049 GCA_004027295.1 Dolichotis patagonum
CCATGGGAAATGCCAAGTGTAACTTACTCATCTTTGAAAATTGTTTTGCTGTCAGGAGGGTGCTTACCCATAACTTATCTTTAACAATTTTTGTCAAAATTTAATCATGTGCTCAAGACATTCCCAGGTGCTGTTTCAACCACGAAACTGGAAATAACAGTTTTCTTAACAATTCTCTGTGTTTCTAAATTAAGCACATATATAATTTATGTAATACACTCAAATATTGGTTTAATAACAACATTTCTGGTGACAGCTGTGCAGTTCAAAACCATGGACAGAGTATGTTTTCCTACTTGATCCTCAGTTATAGGTCAGTCGATTTTCTCAAACACCAAGAAGTTTGAGCTGTGCAGTAATAATCTGTGCAATTATAAAATGTTTTAAGGCATTTCTCCAATGTGTGTTGAATACTAAAGATACATCATCCTCACAGAAGTGCTCAGTAATTAAGAATGATGGCAAGATCAGTGATTGGAAATTAATCATTGCTAAAAACTTAGAGGAGGTATATTGATTTGCACTAAGAAAAATGTAAAAGTCCAATGCCAAAAGTACCCCACTGCTTAACTTTAGAAGCCACAGAACTGATTTAGTACAAGAGAGGGCAGTAAATTAAACAGAACTTTTCATGAAACAGAGATGCTCATAGAACATCCAAAATATTACCTAATAAATTGAACTACTGTAGAATTTATGTGGCAGTTCTCCCTTATATCATTTAATGGGTAAAGTTCTGATGAAAACTTACAGGAATATATGTGTCATCATCATATACTTCCTGGGAACACAGTGTGAGATGTGCGCTTTTGGAGAAAGTAACAGACTAAAATATTAAATATAAAAGAAGAGGCAAAAGTCTCGGCTCATTTTAATGGTAATCTTATAACATTAATGTATATCCCTAAGGACTTTTTCTAGTTAATGACTATGTGTGTCTTTATGTTTTAAAGAGAGTTTACTTGGGTTACTTTGTTTTACAACTTGCTAAAAGAGTACAGTTTAAGGTAAAATGGTGTTAACTCACTGTCTTGTTTATGAAACTTGAAATTTCTGTATTCATTGAAGTAAAGATCATGTAAAATAATTTTATTTGGTTTCTGAAATAATAATAGGAAATGAATATTTAGTGTCATGGAGGATGTTGGTGGCCCCCAGGCCTCATGTATTTGCATTGTGCATTTGTGATTGGTTCATTGTCTAGTACTTGGATTGGTGGTGTCAGTGCTACACCCTCCCAAGGGGTGGAGCCAGGATGTGATGTAATGGCAGGAAGAAGGTGTGTCTCTCTCTTGCTGGTTTCCACCTTGCTGTTTGCAGCTGCCATGAACCACAGCCCCGCCATGCTACCCTGCCTTGGAGCCAACTGAGTATGGACTGAAACCTCCAAAATCTGTAAGAAATAATCCTTTCCTTTCCCAAGTTTGGGCATCAGGTATTTTGTCTCAGCGACGAGTAAAAAGTAACTAAGACAGAATTTGGTACTGAGGAGTGGGGTCATTGCTGTGACTATACCTGACCATGTTTTTTGAGAGGCTTTGGAAATGGCTTGTGGGCAGAGTTTGGAAAGGTTCGGACATGTCGCCTGGATGCACAGAGCTGGAGCAACTTAGGTTGTTCTGTAGAGGAGATTCTGGTCAGAGCTAGAAGACCAGAAGGCTGATAGAAAGCCTGATGGTAAAGACCAGGCTTGCGAGGTTTCTGCTGGGAAGGAGGACTGTATTGGTTGTTAGACTCCCTATGATGTGTGTTATGGCTTGGCAGAAAGTTCGTCTGCATTTTGCTCATGCCCAGAGACTTTGCCTGAGACTGAGATTAAGGGTAATGGACTGATTAATCTGGCAAAGGAAATTTCAAGGCAGTCAAATGTTGAAGCTGTGGCATGGCTATTGCTGGGGGCTTTTAGCCAGATCTATGTTGCAAATCAAGAGCGAAGAGCCCAGCAGGATAATTTAAAACACTGTGAGTTTGGCCAGTGGGAAAACTCCAGTAAAGCTGTGGATTGTAAAGATAGTGTGGAGACTTTGATTGCTGAGAAGAAACAGAGAGACAAGAAAGATGGCCACCAGGCATCCCAGGGAGCAGCGGGTCTCCACCGTTTGCAGCCTCCAAACTGCAAAAGTGAAAGAATTTTCTCAGATGAGAAAGCTTCAGAGCACCATGCTCCACAATGGCATGGAAGGCCACATGAGGTTCCAGAATGGTGGCAGCTTCATGAGGTTCCAGAATGGTGGCAACATAGAAAAGCTTTTCTTCACAATCAGATAAACAGAGCCCAGCAATGAAGGCACTGGACCCCTATAGCCAAGAGAGAGAAAAGCCTGGCTACTGCTCCAGCTGGCAGCAGACCTTGGCAGCATCCACATGGTGCTGATTTTAGGTGCAAGGAAAATACACAAATTCTGAGGGTAAGAAGGCTTCCACCTCGATTGCAATGGGCCTGGGAGGCCAAGCAGTGTGCCCCTGAGAGGGCAATATGTAAAGATGTAAGTGTAAAGCCATAGGTTCAGGGGAGACCCCAGAAGTTTGGAAAAGCCAAGAACGTGGATCATCCAAGGAAAGCTGCAAAAACTGAGCAGAGAAGGTTTAAGAGGAAAGCCGCAGGAGCTGAAATCCCTGGAAGTGCCATGGGGGTAAAATCACCCAAGCCGTTTGGAGCTTGCAACCAGATTGCTTCAAATGCTGAGCATGGAACTCTAGGACTTAATGTTCGCCCTGCTGGATGTTGGACTTGCTGTGTTCCCAATGCTTTATAGTCCCCCATTTGTAACTTTTGGAATGGTAATGTTTATTTTGTGCCTTTGTGTTTCAGAATGTTTAACCTTGTTTCACTTGTACAGGGGGTTACAGTTAAGTGTTTGCCATAGATATTGGAGGAGACTTGGGACTTGGACATCTCAGCAATGCTAAAAATGTTAGGACTCTGGCAACTCTTCAGGTGGACTAAATGTCTTGTATAAGGTTGTACATGAGTCTTTGGGGGCCAGGGGTGGAATGTCATGGTTTATGTGAGTGGCCCCCAGGCCTCATGTATTTGCATTGTGCATTTGTGATTGGTTCATTGTCTAGCACTTGAATTGGTGGTGTCAGTGCTACACCCTCCCAAGGGGTGGAGCCAGGATGTGATGTAATGGCAGGAAGAAGGTGTGTCTCTCTCTTGCTGGTTTCCACCTTGCTGTTTGCAGCTGCCATGAACCACAGCCCTGCCATGCCACCCTGCCTTGGAGCCAACTGAGTATGGACTGAAACCTCCAAAAACTGTAAGAAATAAACTTTTCCTTTCCCAAGTTTGGGCATCAGGTATTTTGTCTCAGCGATGAGTAAAAAGTAACTGAGACATTTAGTGAAGTTAAATAGTTTGTATCATTTCCAGTCTCATGTATCTTACCTTAATTTGGTATTTATCCATCTGTTAAAGAGTAAGTTTTCCAAATAACTGGTCCCTCTTTGTATGGAGTCTTATTTGAGTATAGGCATACCAATTTATATAGATATTTTCAGTGCAGGCTTTGGTACAATTATGTCTTTCCAGCATACTCCAAAACAATAATGTCTTTCTTGACCATCTTTTATTATTAGGAAAAATTTTGTTTATTTTATTGAAATTAAATCTGCTTAGAGTTGAATTTATTTCTCTCAGAGATCTCAGGTGTTGTTTCTAACTCAGGAATGCCTTTTTAAACAACCATTTCACTATTATTATATGTATAATTCTAAAGACTTTTTTCTTTTGGATTTTTGACATGATTTCTCACTGTGGAGTCCAGGCTGGCTTTCAACTTGCAGTCCTCCTGCCTCAGCCTTCTGAGGGATGTGACACCATGCCCAGATTGAAAATATAAATTTAAGCCTTTTAATCCCATTTATCTTCCAAAGAATGTAAATTCTATGATAATTCTTGATACATAGTGGTTCATAGAAACATTTATAAGAAATTTTCAGATAGCTAAAGGTTCCAAACTCTTGCCATAACTGCTGTTACTTAAATATAAATTTGATTTTTTTATTATACTGAAATTATGTGAAATAAACAAAGAGAAATAGAGTTTTGGCTTATTTTTTTCTTTGTTATTTTTTCAAGCTGGCCATGAACTCACAGCAATCTTTCTGGCTCAGCCTCCTGAATCCCGGAATTATGAGCCTATGCTACCATACCCTGGGAGGCGTAATTTTTACAATGTGTATATATACACATATATACACTAATAGTTTAGTTAATGTTTGTGGCAACATTAACTTATTAATGCCTCAGGAAGAGTAAACATGTTGCATATTAAAATAGGATGAGATTTCAACAGTTCTAGGTATAAAATCTCAGAAGTAAGTACTTTTGTATTATTATTATTAGAGGATCACTTGATATAGCCAGCTTTGAATATTGGCTTCCTTGCCTTTGATGACAGTCATGGTTTGAGTGTCAGAGGGCGAGTTTGGTTCTGAAGAATGGGGTTTAGTGATTTAGAAATAAAGCCAGTGAACTTAGAAAAACTAAGTTACCATTACTGGTTAAATATGCACTGTACATGGAAAATTATATCTATAATTTTTCATGAAATATAAATATTAGTAATAAATGTTCATGAAAGGTTTTGGCTTTCACTACTGTGCCAGCACCAGTTCAATTTTGCAGATGATCCTTGTTTCTCATGTCAGTAAACATAGGGCCAGTTCAAGATTATCCTCTCTTTGACCTAGATTTAAGGAACCTTCAATTCTTTTGGTGTTTTTGAAGATGAAATAGTTTTTTGTATTTTGGCTCTTAGAGAATTAACATTTCACCATTTTTAGTGTTTCTGAGACTTTGTTGAAAATTCCAACATTACTGCTTTTTCTTTTTGGTAGAAGTATTTATGCAGGTGATCATCCTAAAATATTAATCCATTTCCTTATATGGCATTTCCCTTTTTCTTTGGTTCATTAAGTCTGAGAAGTGCTTCTTTGTCTGTGACTTACATGTAGGTGAAATTTTTATTTTATCTTATTCTTGTTAGAAGAGAGGAATTAGATAAAACTTTGAAGTTTTCTTTTTTCCTTCTTTCCTTCCCCCTCCCGTTCTCCTCCATACCTCCCACTCTCTGTTTTTCTCCTCTCATCTCCTCTCTCTCTTTTGCTTGCTTGCTTGCTTTCTTTCTTTCTTTCTTTCTTTCTCCTTGGCATGGATTTTAATTCTTTATCCCTTATCATCTGTGTAATCCCTGGGTTACATTCACACAATCAGGCTGATAGCTGTTACCATATCCCACTAGTAGTCACATTAAAATTGTTATGTCATCTGTTTTCCACAAAACATTGAATTTCCATAATATTTTTAGTTCACTTCACTTTAACTGGAGTTCCCACACTAATGTCCTGTTTAAAAATGCCAGTTTTTTTATTTTAACAATCAAAATGTATTTTATAAACTTCTTAAACTTAATGCAAATTATATAATGTCTTTTATTATATAGAGAATTTTTAGTAAAATTGGTTTATCTAATGATCTGAAATGATCACTTTATATGGAATAGCATGTCATTTATGTTAAGATAGACACCATATTTATTATTTATTGCTATCTGGACGCTAATATTGATTGCTTATTTACTTAATTATTTGCTGGATATGAAACCCAGCCCTCCACTCTTGCTGTGTAACTGTTCTATCACTGGACCACGTTCTAGACACCATACTTAGTTTTAGAAACTAAGAATGTCCTAGAAGAAAGAATTAAGTTTTGTTTGTTTGTTTTCTTTTTCTATGATGCTGAGGACTGAACCCAGGGTCTTGCCAGTTTTGTAGGCAAATGTCTACCACTGTGACACATCCCCAGATAAAATAACTGTTTTAATGAATACCGTACCTGAAAAACACATTTCGGAATCACCAATTTGAGTAAAAAAAACAAAAACAAAAACAAAAAAAAAAAACTTAGAAATTATGTGTCACTCAACCCTAAACATATTGAACATGAGAAATTTTTCTTCTGTTTGAGTTCTAATATATTATATTTTTTATATTTAGAAATAATAACCAAAATAACAACAGCAGACTTTTTGTCATTAACTATAATAGAATTAAATCTAGTGATCTTACAGAATGATATTATCAGAACTAATAAATGAACTTTTAAGATACTGATTTTTTATTGTGTATGAAAAAGTTCATTTTAATTAATGGCATTGTAACTTCATAATTTTGACATATACAAATGTTCAAAGGTATATACTGCTCATAAATAAGAGGCTAATTAAAATTCTTAAAAATTTGTAGGTAATATTAGGCAAAAAGTAATTTGGAAGTATTGATCACTATCTAAATAAAATGTATAGTGGATTTTTTTTTACAGTAATCTATTCATTTTTAACAGTCCACTAAGACCCAGAGCAATATCTTACCCTGAAATCCCATAAATACTACACGAATAAGACAGGGTTTCAATCACAATTAAACTTACAGTCTGTCAAGATAGACAAGCAAACCAAAAACAGAGCAAAACAAAAAGAATAAAAATATATAGTGCTAAGAAAACAAATACAGGATTCAATGTGCATATAGGATAGAAAAGTCTAACAATTTTGAGAGAAGATCTAGAGGTCATTCTGTGAGGAAATATACTCAATATGCATTACACATCTTTTAAATGGAAGCATGTATACTGAAGAAATTAAACTTATATTTTAAATTAACATTTTTCCTAGAGAATGTTGAAGTTGGTTTATTCTCTTCCATACAATTTTTTAAATACTCTAGAAAGTACGATGTTGATTTTCAACTCATAATAACTTTAGTTACAGTTTATATTTCTCACTTGTAGATTATCTCTCCTGTGAATCATATGCACACTTTTTACTCAACATTAATGACCCAGGGACCCAGGCTTTCCTGAGAATTGATGAGAATCTGCAGGAGTTGGAACCTTTAAATAGAATGAGGACCCTTGTTCCACACAGATTGCCTTCCAGGAAATGCCTGACCAAGAGGTCATCATTGGTGTTACTTTGCAGAGACCTTACATGAATGATGAATAAATTACTCAGAAGATTTTTTTCAAAACAAAGAGATACTTTCTAATAGGTAAATTGCAGCTAAATGTATTTTTGGTCCATGATTTACTTTCATAGTGTCTATGGTTATTATTGTATAATATCCTTATATTTTCTAATTGTAAAAGTGAAATATTTTAGGAAAACAGTTGACCGTCTTTACAGCTCTATACAGCAAGTCAAAATATGCCATAAAATTTCATTATGCAAATATGTTTATAAACATACAACCTTGCATCAGGTACATGGACCAAAAAACGTGGAGGGAGGAATTAAAATGGATTTATAATATGTTTTAGTTATAAAGAGATAAAAGCATTTTATGTTTGGGCTTTTTCACTAATCAAATATTTACAAGCCTTAATGAAGTTATTTCTATATTGCACTATTTAGCTTTTAGTTATTAAGAACTATTTGGGATTGAAGCATTTCACAAACTTTGTAAGGAAATTAAATTCATAGCTTGATAACATCAAATTTTATTATATTTTATATACAAAATTAACTTCAGTAACTTTGAAAAAATACACATCAGTAGAAGGAGCTACTCTCTTTTATTATGTTTAGTTCTACTCATTTTGTGAACTTTATTAATTGTAAAAGGTTCCAAATTTTCTAAAACCACAAAAAATAAAATAAAAATGCCACCAGTGCAACTGGTCAATTTCCAAGTCAATTATAAACCTTGTATTGAGTGTAACAGAAAATTGATACAAATTTGTATCATAATGAGCAGGATTATTTCACTGGCCAACTAAAAAACATAGAGGCTGTCCTTAAAGCTTTATCCATCAGCTCAAACTTACTATCTCTTCACTATCATTGGCTACATTAAGTCCAACTATATTTTGCCTTGTGACATGCCTTCATAGAGCCATCTATTCTTTCTTTGCTATTTGATCTATTAATTATTAGTAATAGATCAACATAGCTACTATCAAGCTTTAGAACTTTTTCTTTCTTGGGAAATCGTTATGTATTCAATCTGCATGTACTGAACTAAATTAATCCTAAATTAAATTAATTTTCTGTTACAATTTTAGCACATGGATTGATCATGAACATGAGTGTTCTGTCTTTGCCATTTTTCAGTGGAATTCTCCCTGTTAGAATTTCATCTTCTATAAAACTTCCTTGACTATCAAAGCAAAAAATAAAAAAAATAAAAAGTTTTCCTGTCCTGGAAACCTGAATATCCTCTCTTTTATTGATTACTTTCACAACTATATGAAGATGGTATAGTAGTTTCTATTGAATTATAAATTTCTGACAAAACAATGCCATTTTTTAAAATTCTTGTAAGTTAGAACTCAATACGTAAGCTAACAGTGAATATTTTAATTCAATAAATTAAAGAAAAATGTGTTCTTTTATTTAGAGATCTGAGGGTTTGATCTGTTCTACAATTGTTATGAGTTAGATCTGAAATAGCCCCCAAGGATCCCAGCTGTAGACGTGGGATTTAGGGGAGCTCCCTGGACCATGTGGACACTGTACTGGGGGTTTGCTATTTGGAGGTGGCTCCTTTTCCAAAGAGGCGGTAATGGCATTTCCTGGGAGGGAACCCTGCACTATTGCCCTTGGCTCCTCTTTGCCTTTTTCTCTGGATTCCTGGCTGACATGGTGTGAGCAGCTTTCTTTCTCCACACCTTTCTGAAAGCTGTTGTTATTGGGAGTTGAGATACTAAGGACTAAATCCTCCCAAAACTGTGAAGCAACAAAAACTTACCCTGCTTTAAACTGTAGTTATCAGATATTGTGTACAAACAAAAGGAAAGTGTCTTATACAATAACATCAGTGTTTCCTTGAAATGGGAATTTTAATGTTAAATTAGTGGTCTACAAAATTATACCTAAATGGGTGTAAATTAAATACATGAAAGACTACCTATTTTAAAAGAATTATGCACTAACAAACAATGCACTGATTTTTGTTACATAATGGTATTCAAATATCTATTTTTAATAAACTGAGAATTCTTTTGGATGATACTTTGTGTTTTATAAAAATGTAAGTATTTGTAAACTAGCTTCATAGGTTCTTTTTCACATGAAATAGATTCTCATGGAAATCAGTATATGTGTAAGATTCAAAGCATGAGTATTCATATAGATATAATATTTCCATCTTAGGTAGTTACTAAATCCAGTGAGATAGAAAATGAAAAATATTACTTATATTTTTCAAACATATATAATTATATATATATATTATATATATAATTATATATATTTTTTTCAGTATTCAATGACCATATTCAGCCATATAGGTGAGAAAGCGTGTTTGCACAATAAATGTTTACCTATGTATTTATATTTACTAGTTGTATGATTATTTGTGAACCTTAAAATTTTGTCACAAAATATGAGCATCAAGTTCTGTTAACCTACTTGTTGATACAAATTATTCAAATTTAATCATTTTTGATTCTTGTAGACATTTTCAAAGTAAAATCTGTTTAGCATGGAGCTTTAGATTTAGACTTTAGTCACTGTAGTGTTTTTTTAGTCTTTATTTAGGATTGCTGATTCCCATAACATATCAAAAGAGGAATCAGTGAAAATACGGACTGAAAGCACATTGTCAGGTTTGAGCAGTACTCACAAAACTGTGTGTGTGTGTGTGTGTGTGTGTGTGTGTGTGTATGTTTGTATACGTTGTGTGCACTTGCACATTGGCATTTTCATAAAAATGGACACAAAGTATATGGCTGCAGTGGGTGTGATTCCTTAATTCTATAATTGTTACATCCCATTAGGACAGTATTTAATCTGGCAGAGAACCCTAAGAAACCTCTTCATCTTGTTCCTATGTTTTTGAAATTTAAAAGAGATTTACATCATTACATCTTAGGAAAATTTGAACTGTATTCTATTAATTAGGTATGTCATTTGATAAGATGGATCATAAAATTCTTGGCATATTTCAGTATCATATCCAATACAGGTGTACTTAGGAGCCTGTGGGTACTGCTTTCTCTATCTGGCATTTCAACCCAGAGGCAAAATTTTTCACTCCTGCAAGAATTAGAATCCTGATTTCCTGACCTATGTCAAGATTTCCTTGTTTTACAGTCTCAGAGTTATTTTTAATTAAAAAATTTCTCTACCAGGTTAAAATATTTACTTTGTATGCTTTTAATCTCTCCTGAAAGAACATTTTCTGTTTGATATATGAAGCTTTACTATGAGATTTACGGTTCTTTACAGTACTGTGAGACTTGTTTTCAAGAAATTTTAATTTAAGATAAACTCACTTCAGTATATAGTTATACATTTTAACAAAGCATGTGCATGCAAAAGTTAGTTATAATTCAGTCTCACACCATGCAGTATCATATGGTTTCATTGGAGCTTCTTAAACAATATATATAAGCAGTGTTGCTAAGAAGTTTTAGAGAACAATAAGTGGTGAATTTCATATAGGCATTTTTCTAGGACCTTATTATTTTCTAATGTTTTAATATATATATAATTTCATTAAGAGTTTGCAAAGTTCTTGGGCCATGGATAAAGTTCAGTGGCACAGTAACTGCCTGGCAAGCACAAGGTCCTGAGTTCCATTCCCAGTACCAAAAATAAAAAACCAAATTGCAAAGTAAATATGACACCCACCAAGCATGGTGATGCACATCTGTAATGTTAACACTTCAGAGGATGAGGCAGAAAAATCACAAGTTCTAGGACAGTCTGGTCTAGGTAGCAAGTTCAAGGCCAGTTTGAACTACATAGTAAAACCCTGGCCCTCCTCCCAAAAAACACAGTAGATAGCATTCAACTGTACTGTCCATAGATTATGTATGCTATAATAATTAATCATAAGAAAATATTCAGACGAGTATTTTTACTTCATCTTTCTCATATGTGAATCATTTTTTTTTCTCTCAGCCAAGCAGTATTCTTGAGACCATATCTGTGGGAACTTTGGCATATTATATTACTTGATCTTTTAAATATACAGCGAATATTTTACATAAATATTACATTAAAGAAAGCCAAGTATATTATTTATATGTAATTAAGAACTAAGAACACACTAAAAATTATACACAGGTTTGTAATCATGAATATTTGAGGTATGCAGTAAGTTTAACCTTAAATATTTTTTGTGTGTAACTAAGTAAAATGGTATGTTTCAGTAATTTTTTCTGCTTTTGACAGTTGTGCCTTTAAACTCAGACATACAGGGTACTTTTTAAGAGGGTAAAAACATGTAAAAATTGTATCTTTAGTCGTTTTGGTAACAAACGTTAGGACAGTACTCATTTTGGTGAAGAGTGGTAACAAGATGGACATTTTCCACCAGTGTAATTACTGGAGGCTGAGGGAGTTGTTTACCACAATTTCCTGAAGTTGCAACGTGCCAGCCTCTCAAATATGTATTAAAATACTGATAAAGGTTTCAATCACATGGCATAATCTTTTCAGAGAAATTCCTCTCAGTGGATCATTATAGCAGATAATGGAAGCATTTGTAATCTCAACATACAATTGGACTAAATGAAATTAGATTCCCAATTTCCTCCATATGAGAATATTTCATACTGTTGTCAGCATTTATTGAGCTATAACCAGGAGGGTTGATTGACACTGTACAAAAGAGAAATACAAGGAGCTTTCTCATCTCTTTTAGCAGTGCCTCTAAAATGCATATTCCTTAAAATTAAACATTTACGCAAACTGTAAATTCAGATGTTGGGCAAAACGAATGTTAAAAGGATTGGCAAGGATTTTCTCCCCTGAGGCATTTGCAACCAACATTAAAGAAATATAAAATAATTCTCTGTGGAAAGGCAGAGTGCCTTCTACTGCAGTCATCTTCAGACGATGCTTATCCAAGGAGACCTCTAGAGCAGAATGTTTTAAGAGGAAAAATGTGTTTGATGGAGAACACAGTAGGCAAGCAATTATTTGCCATAAACAAGTGTTAATACAATTCCTCTCACTTTGAAGATATTCAATACTCTTGATAATAGTTTGGCGTTAAATTGGTATTAGTACAGCAAATCTCTCCGTTTTTACTGATCAATTTTTTAAACTGTTATATAAAATTGAACAAGCCAGTTGCTACATATGGCGTTTTAATACATGTATATATAGTCTAATATTTAAATTAGGGAAAACATATCTATGTCCTTAAATATTTATTGTTTCCTTATGGTAAAAATATTCAAAATCCTTTTTTCTAGCCATTTGAAATATATGGTATATAACCTATGGCCACCTTACCTTGTAATGTCACACCAGAGCAACTTGCTCCTGGGTACCTAACTTGCTACACATTGATCAAACATTTTCTGTTCTTTCTAATACCGTAAATCTCCCTGGCCTGTGATAAAGTCTGTTCTACCCTTAAGTTTTATAAGATTAAAGTCGAGAGTATGATTGATGGAACCAATATTTTTAAAGTTTTTAGCACCATCTTTAGCATAAAGAAGTACCAAGTAAGTGTCATAGTTTTTATTATTGTAAAAATAGCACTACTTTTAGCATTGTAATATAGTTCAAATTGCTAGAAAGGGGTCTCATATCACTATATTACAGTATTTTTATGAAACAAATTACAGAAAAGGATTGACTTGCACACCATCATGATCTCCACTTGTAAGTGTTACTGGTAACTTCAAACCACCTTTTATACCATTGTGTATCCCAGAGCCATGTAGTTAAAAAGTCACCTGACTTCTAAAATATGACAAAAGCAATGAGAAAAATCAAGAAATATAGAATATGTTATATTTGGAGGGATGATTTATGGTGATCTAACAATTAACCAAAAGCTTATTGTGAGATTTTTAATAATAGTAGACTGTCATGTCATCAAAAATGATGAAAAAACACATACTGCACATACGATTTTCTTACTTATTTATAAATTTACAAAGTATGAAGTGAATAGCTGTTTCTATCTATCTTTCCTCAATTGTATGTTTAAATGTGTACATGATGATTAATTTATGAAAGCTTACCATTAATACATTATGATGTTCAAGTGATAATATGGATTTATTCAGTGCAAAAGTTATGTGCTTCACCCAACTGGAAAAGAAAACGTAGTATGAAGAGCTCTAAAGTCAAAACATCCAAGAAACATGGACAATTTCATTTATATAATGCATTTTCTAGGTTGTAATGGATTAACTCCAGGTAATTTTAAAGAATGAAGTCAAGGCTCCTATTTTTTTTTATTTAGTGTACATAACTGTGGTTTGATACCAAAGGTTTCATACCTCTTTTATACTATGTCTAAAGCAGTGCCGTGTTTGTAATCAATAAATTTGGTCCTTAGAGTTCAAACACTATCTTTTATATGTGTATACTTTTGTGTGCTAATTGATTACAAGAAGGAGAGAAAACTGATTGTTTTTAAATAAGCTCCAGCTAGAAATTGAATGCTTCAAGGCTAATACTATCGAATAAAAGTTCACAAATGATTAAAATAATGAATATAAGAAAAAAGACTATATATTAATGTGTTCATTCAGTTAGGTATTATAGTGCTGCAATTACTGACAATCAATTCTAGAAAAATAAAGGGAAAATACAAAGATAATAGGAAAAGTGCATAGACAAATGTTTCTTATATTTGTTTTAATATTTTATTAGAAAGCATATCTTTCAAAATTAACATGAAAACAAAGAAATAGAAGTAAATAAAATCTTTGCCAATCAGAATGTAAATTGAAATAGTAAAAATAATTGAAAGAAGGTATCTAGAGATGTAATTTTCCCTATGCATTTGAAGGAATAAACAAGATGAACTGTCAGCTAAAGTATCACAAATACTTAAATTAAACTTTATGCGTAGAAAATTTGAGAGGTAAAACAGAGAATCTCAGAAGTAATAGCTAAAACCCATAAAGAAGATACTTCCATGGGTTAAGAAAGAAACAAGCAATCTACTCTGAGTGAGAGCTGAGCTGTATTACTCTCGTGTCCCAGATTTTCAATATTTATATTAATAAAGAGAAAAAGTCTTAGGAGTATGGGAAGAAATACATTGGAATGCACAGAAATATTTCAGGCCACCTGAGAAGGAGAGTAACACCTTGCAAAAATATTAAAATATGATTACAATTTTTAGGGGACTGTAGTTCAAAGTTAAATCAAAATTCAGAATTATTACTTAAAGTATATTTGATGCTGTTCTACCCACCATTTTGAGCTTTAGCACATATAGACATGCTTTGAGAAACGAGTCAATTAGAGTGTATCTGACATTAAACATGTTGAGAAGTAAGACTTCAGAGTTATTCTCCTTAGAATTCCTGGATTTAGCTATGATCCTGATACCTTCTCCTGGCGCTGGTGGCTGTACAGGTTTACCAGCTGCAGAAAACATCTGAGACTGTTCCTCTGGAAAAGTTCTAGGCCATTTTCCAGTACTTATATCATGCTAGGAAGAGAGTCAAAATATTAAAAGGTTTTCAGTGTGAAATTAAACCTTTTATTGATCCCTGGAATAAAAAAATACTGGAGAGAACAGATATACTCCAAACAAGGATTGGAAATGCCTGTTCAGTTTAACGCTTATGAAGTGAAATGAAATGCACAATTCATACAGTTTGTAATATTCTCATTTTAAACTCTCAATCACTTTGCTGATTTTCCTTAAAAGAAGATAAAAGATTTTATGAAATATTTTTTTTAGAAAGCAGTAATCTTTCATGTTTTTAGTTTTCAGCAGAATTAGCATGCACCCTTTGTGTTAAATGACACACGTACAGTACATGAAACAAACCAGAAACATGTTTTATTCCATACTTTATCATAATATCCATTAAATTTATCTGTTCTAATTATTACTCCCTTGAATTGAACCTGAGGCAAAAAGTATGTTCTTTAATGGCAGGCAGAAAAAAGAGAAGTCAATATTCCTAAAATCCCATTTATAATGCTTGAACATAACTAATTATAATTATTCAAGTGCAGTGACATAAGGATTGAAGGAATGTTGCGAGACATCTTGGCCCACTCCTGACATATTTTCCACTTTTCTGGGTGCCAGCCATATCACCCCTGCCTATTATATCTCATATGCGTGCATTCCTCTAGGAATTCCCGGTTCTCTCGCCGAAATACCTTTTCACTCCCAGTATCATTCATTGTTCACTCAGAGATCAGCTATTATTCACCCTGTGAACATTTCTCTGAATATTGCACCTACTATCTCTGTTGCTGAAGTGCTTAATGACTAATTCATTTGTGCTTAAATGAATTTTTGAAGTGTTATTATGTACGTTACAGTGCTTGAAATATGTCTCACACTTTTCTTTTTGTAAGTTATTTGAAAATTTTAATATGGCTTTTAAGTTTGGTGCAAGTTTAAGTATTTCCTTTTGGATATAGAAGAGAAGTTGTTTCATAATCCAGGCAGACGTGTATGCTGTGCAGCTCCAGTGGCTAGGTGCATCTTTGTCATACTGTGAATAACAGATACAAAAATTACATGGTTTAAGAGGGTCCTCTTGCTTCTACTCAAATATGGGGGATGAGTGTGAACTACATGCTTGATGCGAGGTAGAAATTAGAAATGCATAAAGTGAATGACAAATGGTCTGTGAGATTTTGAAAGATAAAATCTAAATAGTTATAAAAGTGAAATATGAGTTGGTTGTTGATGATAGATGTCTTTTTAAAATATATCAAAAAGTTTTATAACTCCTTGTGAGCATGAAACATCCTTCCCTCCTCTTTGGTGTGGATTGTACTTAATGACTCAATTCTAAGCAACAGATTGGAACTGAAGTAACAGTGTGCTACCTGGGAGCCCTAGAAGATAAAAGACTTTGAGTCTTTCTCTTATCTTGTTCTCTCACTTTTCAAGGCTAACATTGTCTGCCATGCTATACCACAGGGAAAGTGAAGCAGCTCAGGAAAAGGGTCTTGACCCCAGCAGTCGAGATTTTTTGCTGAAAGTTATATAAATCAGTGACCTTGAAAATAGGTCACTGATTTACACTAATTTACACTGGTTTACACTGATTTACACTAATAGGTAACATCCTGATTGTAATCGTAAAACATTCCATTGATAAACATCCCTCAAAGCTACTCATGAATTCTTGATCTACAGCAAATAAGTATTTGTTTTTCTAAGCCATTGTGTATGACATAACTTGATGTGCAGCAATAGATAATCCAGTAGATAAGTAATAGGTAGATGTATGATAGGTCAGAAGTTCCAATATAAAAAAGATATAAGTACTCTACTCTACATTTAAAAGGTATGTTATTATAACCAAATAGTTTTTTAAGTTCCAAAACACATGCAATCATAGAGCTATAACATCCATTTACATGACTAATTTTACTATTTTGTCTTGGTAACTATTAATTTCATGAAAATTGCAAACCTTTCTTTTTGTTTCCTATTTATTGCACTTTCTGGATAGTCACAAAAATCATATTCAATGTAAAAAAGCAAAATAAATCAATTAAAGGTAATTGTCCAGTGTCATTTCTTACTCATTATTTGGTATGAATTTTTATTTCATTTTAAAGAGAATAAAACAAAACGAAGAAAAATAAAAGAACAAAGGAGAACAGAGTAAAACAATGCAAATAACACAGGATTTCATAAAAACAGCAGGAAATCAACACTGGCTACCATAGTGTCTCTTGTTTTCTTCAAAATAGTTTATCCATACCTTCACACTTAAGAAGTTAATAAAAGTTAAAATAGTATAAAAGCAATAAAAAAAAATGAGATCCTTAGAGGCTTTGAAGACCAGACACTAGGAAATCAATAATGGCTACCAGAATGTCTCTTGACTTCTTCAAAATAGCTGTCTACATCTTTAGACATATTGAAATCAAATAATTGAAAACAGACTAAAACCAATCAAAACCAAGAATAAAAACATGTGAATCAAAATGGCTACCGTGGTATCTTATTTTCTTCAGTGTAATTGTTCACATATAATAAAATCAATTCTTGTAAACCCTTTAGACGAAGTTCTAGGTATTTATAGGCCTATACATGTGCATCTATCCTTTCTGTATTAGAGGGAAAAACAAAACAACAAATAAATAACTATAAGAGCCCAAAACAATAACAATGTAGGCTTTCAAAACAACGTGGTAGGAACGTAACAAATTTTGTTGTTTTCCATAGTTATTTTCAAAAGTCTTATGCGAATTACAAGATATAGGCGCACAAAATTGATCTAATCCTAAAGATATTAACTGTTTTGTTCCAAGAATTAATGGAATTAGTAGTACAATCATCTTAGTAATCTTTGGTATGAAGTTTTAAATTTCAAAAACTAATTCTTCAAAGTTTAAAAGATACAAATATTATAATCTTTATCTGCTTTTTCAAGTACAATGGGGAAATCTTTATTTGTTGATTGGATACTAAAAAATGTAAGACAACATAGTTTTTTTGGAGATGATGAGAGTTACTGACCATTTCTCATAGCAGTGTCTCTATGGCAAAATTTAGACATATTAAAGACATTGATCATAGATTTAGGATATTGTTTATGACTGCTATAGACAAAAAATCAAACTTTTGAAATTAACTTAAAAGTTTAAATTTCAGTTATATTTATTAAAAAAAATTTTAGTCTACTCTTAAACATCAGTATTTCACTGTTTTTGATAAATTAAAATCTATATAAGTATTCCAAAAATTATCATCACAAAAGTAAAGTATAATTACCATATAATTTATAAGAAATTATTTTGTATCCTCAAAGGAATTCTTATTAAATGAAATAAGTCACAATATAATCATAATGTTTGTCTTAACCAGTGCTTGCTCTATGTAGATTCATGTTACCATGTAATTAATGTATTAAAAGTATGAAATTATTTTAAAATGGGTTTTCCCTTCTATTCACATCTGCTTGCTTGCATTGCCCTGTACATGAACACGTCCGCTGTGTGATGCAGGAATTGATTTGATTAATGTGGATGAGACCTTTTCTGCTATTGTTCATCACTGCAAAGAGGTCAAGTGGCTGGCATCCTTCTCCCCATTCTTCTTTCTTCACTCTTCTCTCTCTCTGCCCTATTTTTTTTAAATATGAGAATTTTAATTTATAGCTTAATCGTGGACAGTACGCATAGACAATAGAATTACAGAATGGGAGGAGAGTCTGCGTATGTGTGAGTGTGGGTATGTAAGTGACATTTATGAGTTCTTACTCATAAATTTAATATAAACTTGTACATAAACATGCACATGCACCTCTGCTCTCCATAGGTATGTGACATTCTCCCCTGAGGGGAAAAATTCAGTATCATTTCTTGACCTAGTGGCCCAGATGATTAGTTTTAATCTAAAGGTCTTTCTTTAGACCAGGCCATTACACAAAAGTAACCTGAATTATGATTTACTGAGGACCAAACCCAGACCCTTCACACTGATCTTCTGCTTTCTATTCCTATTATGTTATAAGGAATATCAATAGTAGTAATAGTAATAAATAAAATTTATGAGCAAAGGTTTTCTTGAAGATACATCCAAACATAGGTTGACTTTTTCTATACGTGCAGCATGTCCTTTCTTGATAGACTTGTACTCAAACCCTTTGAACTAAGATTCCACCAGAGACTTAAATTTCATAGAAAATGATTTGAGTATTTTATCATTTATCTCAAACATAGAATGCAGTAATGCCCTACTTGACATGAGAAGAGGTAGTACATTATATACAGTACCTTGGGGGTCTTGGGGATTGATGATCATAAAGACCTACATTTCAGAAGAGCTGTTTTTCCACTCAAGATTCTAAAACACAACCCATCTGCCCACATCCCTCCTACCATACCAGGGCATGTATGAAGCTCCATATTAGCAGTTTCATCACAAACATGTACTTCAGTAAAGGAGTAATTTCTCTCTCTTGATTTTTTAATTCCAAAATGATGACCTCCCTTCAAAAAATGACTTACTAAAATAAAAAAAATCCTTGTCTCCTCTTAAGATCAAAACCACATAAAAAGTCTGCATTTATTTCTTTTTTTTCTCTTTGGACTAGAGTATGTTGCCCTGAAAAACAAAATAAGATGTGTTCTGCAAATAGATATTAAAATAATAGTTAGCATTTTAAAAAGATTGAATTTTTATACATCGTTGTCGTCTATTACATTCTTTAAATCTGTGGCTTCTATTGTGTAGCATTGCAGTATAAAAGGCACAATCAAATATAGCAAATTGTTTTGGGAGCAGTAGATTAGTGTCACATGGTATTCCACCTCACGCCCATGCCTCTCCGTGGGCTGGCCTTTGAATCATTTTAAGAACCACGGCTCTAAGGCTCTCCTTGTTATTTTTTGCTGGTTGATAATGCGCAGTAATAGGTTCAGATAGACTAATTTGTGCCTAAGTGATAGCTAATATATCTTCCTCCCAGGTAGTATTTAACTTGATTAAAATGGACAGGTCAACAGAAGGCATTTTGAGAGGGACTTTCAAGCACCATTGAAAGCTAATTGGGCAAGACAAAGCTTATAAGAAAAAAAAGTACGCAGGGAGTAGCCACGGTTGTAACTGGATGTTATGAAAGATTGCATTTGCATTGCATTTGACAAAAGCACTCTGGCCTGCTTGGTGCTTGTTTCCCAGGGAGCTGCTAATTTTGCCTATAAGATTTCTTCCATTACTCATTAGCATAATGGAAAAAATCCTGTTGATTTCTCACATCATGGAATCATGTCACCACTTGTTTTTCAAGTTTGCAGGAGATGACAGAATGTTTGAAAATGTCTGTGAAGATAGAATCAGTCATTCCTTCTAATGTTTTCCTGTGAAATAAAATAATTAAACAGTTAAACTTGAAGCATGTGCAACACAATGGTTAGGAAGCCCAACCATAGGCCCTTGAAGGTCATAAATTATATTAGAGGAGAGGTGAGATGGAGACCGGTGCAGTGGCTTTGCTGGAGGCATTCAGGTTCAATTTTAAACAATATTGTTGGCCAAGCACAACTTTCATACCAGATATGATAAATCCACAGAGTAGCGGTTTGCAACCTCTTACAGAAAACTACTCCCTAAGATGAAGGTTACTGTGTACTGTAAACATTTACTAATAAAAGACAAAAGAAAAATTAAACTCCAAGCTTTAGCTTATTTTATTAAACTATTTTTAAATGTATCCAGTAAAATTGTAAGGATGATTTTAGAGCATGTATAATTAACTAATAAATTCCCTTTCTCTTTTAGCTAGCTTTTATCCATGAAACCCAATTTTGATCTTAGGCTTGTCTTAAACCTGCCTAATATTGCAAAATCTTAATTCCATATTGTTTATGAGATAATATGTCCTTCATCAATGCAGAACTAAATTAAATTTAAGTGTATGCTTCTTTGTAGTACATGGCTCATCTATTATCTCTCCATGGAAAAGGATTAAATTTGCTGTGACTTATTTTTCTTTTGTATTATATGCGACTAGAGAAAGTTAATTGATGTCTTATCTAACATATAAAAATTAGAATTATTTTTAACAAGATAACTTTTCTAATGAATCATATTATCTATAAAGGTATCTAAATGTATCATTTGAAGAAAAAAGAAAATACTACCTAATTTTACATTATTGGAGATGTTAAAACAGAAGATAGCTACATAAGAAAGTACTTCAAAACTGAAATCAAAATAAAATTACCATAAATACAGTTGCTGTGTGACTTAAGTACCAGTGCAATTCTCTATCAAGGAATTAAACAAATGAAGCTCTCCTCACATTTATGCACTGTACCCCTATAGTTAAACACTTGGGAAAGTACATTAATTAACTGGTGGCTTAACATCATTTAAAATTAAATCAACTTTTCCACATCTTCATTTCCTTTCTTTTTTTTTTTTGTTCTTCCTCTTATTTTTCCTTTCTTCCTATCACTCGGAGGCATGATTCATCTACCATTCACCAGAGGGTAAGATTACCGATTTACCAATCACATCCATGATGATGCTTAACTATTTTTATGGCATGAACAACATTGTCACAACCTGAATGTGAATTGTCATATTTCCTAGTAGCCAGAGACACTAGAAAAGTACTTCTTTTTTCCTTTATGCTCATTATTGTACTTTACACATACCATAGGACTGTGGTTCCTGCTTCCCAATCTGGTTTTCTCAGTAATTGGAAAGATAGATTAATATACTACTTCTTCTGAAGTCCTTGCGTAACACTGTGTCACTGTAAATGCTACCCTTTCTACAACTACCACATTTTGCTTATACCCAATTCTCATGTTGTTTCTTCAGTATCAATAGGATGCATATGTCATATGTTTTCTACTAAATTAGAAGAAGCGACTTGAAGAAAAGCTAGTTCATTTTGGTATAACCAACAATACCTAAAATAATTCCTCCTTTATACCACATGTTTTCAATAAATACTATTTCTTACCATGTGAATGCCTAAAATCTCTCAAATTCATATGTTAAGTTTTAATCACCAATAATTTAGTATCTAAATGTAGGGCCTGTGGGAGTTTATTAGGCCATGAAGTTGGAACCCTTAATGGATGACAATTAGTGCTTTTTAAAAAAGCCCTAAAAAGTTGTCTTACTCCTGTACCATGTGGAGACACAGTGAGAAGGTGACATCAGTGACAGAACTGGTCTTCACCAAACACTGAATCTGTTGGCACTTTGATTTCAGACTTTCTGGCCCCTAGACTTGTAAGAAATACCCATTTGTTGTTTATAGTCTATATAATTTGCGATAGTTTGTTAGAGCAGCCTACAAAAGATACTATTTAAATGAACTACTTGGAAGTCAGCCAGTAATTATAAAAGTATAATATTTCTATACTATGAAATTGATAAATTTGAAATGCCTACACTAATGAACTAGCAGCACCAAAGATTAAGTTTAAACACCGGAATTCTAAGGCCCAGTAGGCAACTGGTCTAGAGTTCTGCAAAATAGTTACTAAAGATTAGAGCCTAGATTTTTGGATCAGATAATAGTAAGTTATCTGTAGTTTCATCTATAAAAACAGGAAATTTAAAAATGCAGAGAAACTAAAATCCAAGACTTTTGTAAGAGGCTCAACACAAGAAATCAAGAAAGAGATTACAAGGTCTTGTCCAGTGACTGGCACTGATAGAACAAGGGTCAGAACGGTGATTTACTTCAGAAATGAAGTGTGAAAACCAAAAGTATCCAAATCTTCAATTTTTATTTGTGTTACTCTTTCATATTTATTTATTTTGTTCTTAACCACAAGTCAAGTACTGCAGTAGGGCAACATAAACATATTATACTAGTATATGTGCTGCTGAAATGAGCACCACACATTATGCTCGAGTTTTCAGGATTCATTTTTGCGTCAGAACACATTTGGATTCATGCTGTATGACAGAATGCACACTGCGTTCTCAGAATGATATTGACAACTTTGGCTGGACACCATTATGATCCTTTGACGTTTAGGCTCATAATAATCTTTTATGCCTTCTGGGATTGATCTTTGCCTTACCTTTGCTATCAGAATTATTGCTGTACTGGAACATGTAATAGTTTATGATAGCTTCTAGGCTTCTTCATAGAGAGTGCCCTGCTTATTAAAGAGACCAGAGTGTACTTCTTGTGTTACACTCTGTTAAAGATTTTGCCTGCCACAATCTGTCTCTGGCTGTTTTAATAAAGGAGGGCCCCGTCCTGTGATCCCTCCATGCTGTCTTCACTTACTTCTGCATGTCTAGCATCATAGCCTGAGGGAAATAATCTACTACTGTCCATTATTATACCATGTTGTTTAGCTGATGGTGTTTCAGATGCCTGGTATTAGGGTGCCTTTTGGAAGTGTTACATTGAGAACTGTATGTCAAAAAATGTTTTGAAACAAAAAGTGTTTAGAAGAATGATTTATTTCTATAGGGTTCATCCACTTTTTAATATATGATCCACTTCTCATATGTGTTTGTCTTCTGTCTTCTGTCTTCTTCTGTGAGGTAAATCTCACAAAGTTGGGGATCTTTATCTGTTTTACTCACAAGTGTAAAATAATTTCTTATGATATTACCTAGCACGTAGTAAGTTCCCTATACAATGTTGAATTAATGTTGCTCAGCTTCTGTGGGATAGACTGAGACCTCCCTTATCTACTCCAGGCTGGATAATTAGGCCTAACAGCCTTGGGTATTAGACTTCCACATCACTTTCCTCTTTCCTGAGAGTATGGATTCTTTGAAAAGTTTTTCTTCAGACATTGTCTTGTTATGCCCAACACAGGAGTCATAAAAGAATCAACTATATTATCTGTAAGTGCAGAGTGTAATCTATGCCCATCTTTAAAGCCTAATTTTCAACAGTGTCATATGGTTTGGGGTAGAGTAGACCAGCATGATGGCAGAAATAATAGTTGTGATTGTTGAAATAACATCAATCTTACGGAGAAACAGGCAAGTCATTTCCTTTGCATGTAGAAGTCAGTGACTTTCCTTGCACAGTGAAAGCTCGAATTATGAACAGCGTGTGTCCTCTTGCAAGCACAGTGAGCAGAAGGCAGCCTCGATTGTTGGAGAGACTCTAAGGTTTGGGTTCTAATTTATTGATGACATAAAGTTCTACTTGTTCAATCATGTGCATTGCTTACGATGTTTCGTAGACTCAAATTCTGGAACCAGTGGCCTAACGAAAGTCCCATTGAAAAAGCACTTCGCCTTATATTTCAAGTATATTATAGTTTCTCAGTGCAGGAATTCAGTTGTTATCCAGGCATCTCAGAAGAGGTCATTATAAACTTGCTTCTTTGGCTTTCCTGATTGAACTTGCAACCATTCATCATTTTAATCAAGCTCCTAACATAAAATAGATTTCTACACTGATTCATTTACCTCTATTCAGGGAGTCATTTTCATGGACTTTGTTTTTGTAAGGAGAACTATTTTAGTGTTACAGTTTTCTGAAAAAACAAATCATAAAAAAGACACTGACTGTAGTTGCCATTAAAATGTGACTCCTTATGTTTATTAAAAAACAGTGATGGCTTGAGTTGAAAGGAGACCTAATTAATCTGGAGGTTAACAACAGACTTGATCACCAGAGTACAGAATTAACAGCCAAACACTGTCACATCAGTTAAGTGCAGAGAAAAGTAAACCACACGTGATTTTATTCTCCTTTGTCAATGGGAGGTAGAAGCATCCATAACATTTAGTACCAGGTACTTTGCCCTATGGAGTATTGTAGGTACAATTAGAGGAGGTTGTTTGCCATCTGGAGTAGTGAAAATCCAAGATATCTAACAATGCTTTCTGTTTTTGCTAGAAAAAAAAGATGATACAAAATAAAATAAAGAACCTGTGAACCAGACATGTAAGAGAAAGAGGGCCCATCTTGTCAGCATGAAGAGTCTATTCATGTTAAATTGAGTTACTGAAGGGAGGCTTAGCTATATATCATGTCTTGCTTTGTGTCCTGGGGTATGGTCATTTTCTGCCCTTGAAGTGTTTTAAAGCAGTGGTCCCAACCACTTGTCCACAGTCTGCCATTTGTCTGTAGCTTTTAAAGAGCCTGGCAGCACAAGAAGGGCTGAGCTCTGAGCTGAGCTTCATCTGCATTACAGATCCTCCCCATCACCGGCATTTCCACCTAAGCTTTCTTTCAAATTATGGGAGACGTTAACCAGTGATTGTGAACCTTTTAGAGCATTCAGTGATAACAAACAGCTGACTGCAGCATACAAGCCGTGGGTTCGCCTGGACTGGGTTACCTCATCGTACCAGTACAAATGCTACTGTGAACTGCACTTGGATGGATGGATGTAGAATCTGTAAAATTCTGACCTGAAAACCACCTCCTCTACAGTGCGTGGGAAATATGATTTCTACCAAACAGGTCCTGGTACCAAAGCAGTGAAGACCATTAGGGTAAAAGGACTAATTGCTGAAGGCTTATAAAGACAAGATCTGAACAGATTCACATATGCTTAATTATACTGAAAAGCAAGAACAGTGCATGAAGTTAAACATCATTTGCAAATTACCGAATTTGCACATTTTGTTAAGCATATTGTAAAGTTTGTGTACTGGCCCGAGATATAGCTCAGCGGCATAAATACCGATCTAGCAAGTGAAGGTCCTAAGCAGAATTTCTGTTACACAGAATAATAAATAAAATAAAATAAAATAAAATAAAATAAAATAAAATAAAATAAAATAAAATAAAGTTTATGTGTTTAACATACTAGTAGTACTTTTTCTTTTTTCTGTTAAGGTACTTGAAGAGTCATAAAATATTGTAGTATAAAATTGTTTTTGTCATCTATACAAAAAGTTCTGTTATACAAGATTTAGTGTGTTTGAATGAAAAAGATTAATAACTGTGAAGGTGTTATTTTGGTTATAAAGCCTACCATGCATCCCTGGTAGTGTAACAATCACTTCTGCTTATATTGAATCATCCAAATAGTATATATTCAAATTTGTTTCCCTCAATATTACCTGTTATTTATGTATAATAACCTGATTTTATCCACTTTTTCTAAAATGTAAAAGATAAAGTCTTTCTGGGTATCAAAAATGAAGAATTTAATGGCACCTTTTTATTTAGGAAACTTAGATTTGGTTATATTGATATTTTATAATCCATTCATATCTTTGTTCATAATGTAAGAACTGAATAGATGCATATATCATTCCAAGCTGTGACAAAGACTCTGGAAACTGAAAAGATATTGTCTTTTCACAAATGGATTTCATTGTAATTAGAGAAGTGTCAATGAAAACAAATAATCTCAGTGTGCTAAATTAGATTCTGTTATGCTCTGAGCTGTGTAAATCTGTGTGTTTACACTCATACACACACATAAACATAGACACTAAGAGAAAGAGGAGAATTATTGAAACAAAGGAACACATCATAATTCAGTGAAAGCAAAGGTAAGGAATAGAATTTTTCTTTTTCTTTCTTTTTTTTTTTTTTTTTAGTATCAGGGATCGAACTCACGACCTTGAGCTCACCAGGCAGGCACTTATACCACTGATCTAAACCCCTAGCCAAATTTTTCCATAGAAGATCTGAGGTAATCTTTAGTCTGTAAATAGGAATGGTTCATAGGGAGAGTTGTAGAAGAAGTCATACTTGTGAGGGAATTTAAACTACATAACATTTTAATATTAACTTTAAGCTTACTATCATAGAGTTTTGGTATAAATGAATCATTTTTGAAACCAGTGTCATTTTTCTTGGCATTGATTTATAAATTTGGTTAGTCCAGTTACACTTGTTACGTTATAATAATCTTTGGTCTGTAATTTTCTTCAAATGTTATCAAAGTAGTAGTCTTGCACTGACATGGTTTTACTGTTTCCTATCCTTAGCCAAGCAAAAAGTATACTACAAAAAATGAACACCAGGAATTTTGTCGTTATGCAATGTCAATAATTCTACAGTCTGTTTTATTACTGTGCCAGACCTGGAAATTTTAAGTTTGTCAGTCAAAATTAGTGATTACAGGCAAGCTAATTTTTCTTACATTTAGTTCATTTCTATTTGGATTAAATAAAGAATTTCACAGTTAATTTGTAAGAAAAATTATGGACAATTTTATCGACAGTCTCAGTGAGTAGTGACAAACATGGAAGAGTTCTCTTACTTAAATCAAACAACAGAGGATATCAAATATTTTGAGCACTTCTGGAGTGAATTATTAGGGATTAATCTTACAGCTGTATTGATTATTTACTATGTACCAGGCTCACCCACACAAATATAATGAAGATATTATTATTGTAATCATATTATATAGAAAGAAGTTCTAAAAACAGAATTACGGTCATTTAAACTTTATGTAATTACTTCAGTATCATTTAGATACATTTGCTCATCTTAACATATTTTCCTAAATCCCAGCTACATTTGTTTTAGTTAATTCTCTCTTTACTAAGACAAAATACCTAACAGACAAACTTCAAAGTAGGAAATGTTAATTTAGTTTACAGCTTGTGGAGGTTTCTGTCTACAAGTGACTGGCTCCAAACAAGGTGGCACATGGCAGAGGATAACAGTTCATCACAGCAGAGGACAGCAAAAGCAACAACAGAGAAAGAGAGAGAGAGAGACAGAGGCAGAGATGACAGTGACAGAGACAGAGACAGAACAAGCCTCTTTCTGTCCTTTAAGTTGCATGGAGACTACCTACCCTAAGGCAAATGTAGCACTCATACTTTAATTCCAGCATTGGACATTAATCAATCCCAAACTCTAGATTCAGCCACCGCCGAAAAGCCTTCCCATCACCCATGACTGCATGGGACTTTGAGGGGACATCGAGCCCCAAACCATAGCAATGTTTGATGAGGAGAGGAAGCTTGCTTATGTAAGCTAATGGCTATGGGAAAACACTCATCTATGTATGTGTTCTCCAAGCCTTAAACTGCAGTTTTGTTTGGATGGTTGTTGTAATTTTATTTTGTGTTTTTGTTTATTGATTTTTTGTTTGTTTACTTTTTCCCTTATCTATATTTCCTGACTCCTTCAACTGCTGGTGGAATATGTAGCTTATACCCATGACTTGGTCAGGATTAAGGAGACTAATTAAATTATTTCAGCTCCTTCTCAGTTCCTGTCCTGGCTGGTGACGTCTCAGAGTTAACCCGCATTTTATGTCCTACTATAGTAGCTTTGTGTCTCAGGGTCAGTTACTTACCTCTTACGGAAGATCTCCCCACATCAAGAAGTACTTTATGCTACATGGGGAATATCCTGGCTTCAGAACAGTGGATTTCCCACAGGACATGGAAATCAAGGATAACAGAAAGAGATGACTTTCTCTTTTGGAATAACCATAGCACAATGAAAATTTTCTTTGTTCACTTAGATTGATGTAAGACTATCATCTGCAGAGTTGCATCACCCTGTTTTTGTCTTTTCCTTCCCCTTGCTTTCCCCTTTTCTCCCCACCCTCTCTCCTGACCTCCCCCGTGCTCTCTTACTCTCTCCCTCTTCTTTCCTCCCTCCTCTGCCCCCTTTCCATTTTCTTCCCATTCTACAGACACACACACACACACACACACACACACACACACACACACAGAGCCATCTATGTTAAGATGAGTACACACAGAATGTGGGATCTCTGTTCACTTTTTCAACCTTCTGATCCTACAGAAAACTTCCCAATGCATTATTTTAGCCCAAACAGCAAAGTCAGAATAGTTCAATTCCTGGCAACTTCCATACTTTTCTGATTCTCTCTGCTCCTTGGAAGAAGGTAAGCTTTCCACTGTCTTTTTAAACAGGAAAGAATCCCCACCTCCGAGTTATCTATTTTCCCTTCTCAGAAGGTATGCAACTTGCTTTTTAACTCAAATGCTTGGAGAGTATCTAGAAAATAATGTCAAAAGTTTGAAGATTTAAAATCAGTTCAGACTAACGATATAGTCTAAGCATAAACACCCATAACCTTTACTAGGACTCATTCAGAGGAAGAAAAACCTGAATCTGTTTTCCACTTAGAACTTAAAAGCAGTATAGAGATTCCATAGACACCTTCCAGGTATGATCATGTAAGATGCTGAGATAACCGAAATGGTTTCATTGAAAAACAGATACTAAAAGAATTTTTATATCATTTAGTCATTTAAAATTATGTACTAATTTTAAAATGCTCTAAATTTTTCTATCTCTGTGAAACCTTTTGAATGAATTATTTGTAAGACTTGTCTTTTTTGAAATACTTGATTTTGCTATTGAACAAATTCATCTGAGTACTATATGAAGTTCTACACTGATTTGGAGGCCTAAGATGTTGAACTACTCTTCTTAAAACATGAGAATGATTTGCTGTCCACAAAGTGGAAAATTTTCAAACTGATAAAATAGATTTCTGGTGGAAACATGAAACCATACTTTCCTGTAGGCTCTAGCACAATGATTTTACACATGGATAGTGAGTGAATCCAGTAATTAATGTGTAGTTGTAAATCTATAATTATAAATGACAACTTTACTCTGGCTAGTTACAGTTACTACATGCTAGAGAAAACCTGAATATTAAGGCATGTTTCTGCCTTATTACATTCCTTTTTTGCATTCTTATAGGAATATTTTTGAGCTGTGATTGAATTACATATTTAGATGTTGAATTATCATACTTATATTTTCAAATGTATTGCAGTAAAAAGCAGTTTACTATGGATCCCCTTCAAAATCCTCCTCCCGAGTGTGAACATGTGCGTGCTGTGGTTACTGCTACTTTCTGAAGCAGTTCATATGCATTTGCCTTAGTCACATCTGCTGCTCTCTGACTTCTGATTCTTCCCTAACATAAAGATGAAAGTTAAATGGTTTTAATTGATTCAGGACATCAAGGCAGTAGGATTAAAAATATTCACATACAAAAAAAGATAAATGGCAATATGTTTTCACTGTAATAATTCTAATTTAAACTATTTTTCCATCATAACTCCAATGGTATAAATTGCTGTGTTACGATAATTTCATGATTTACACTGTGCAGAGGCACATTAATATAGTCTCTCAATAAGGGTGAAATCTTTCCATGTTCCCTCTTGTTAATACTTCTAATTCAAAAGATTTTTTGTTCCTGAAGCTGAAAAGGGTGTGTTCATTTCTCTTTCTGTAACATACTGTACTGGTGTTTTCTACACGCTGACAGGTTTCACATTTTCTGACAATGTATATCAAAGAATTCTGGCAAACAAAGTAAATGTTGAATAGCTAGTTCTGTAATATCACTCAGGCAGGAAAGAAAGGTGAAATGTTCTAACTGGATTGTTCTGTGACAGATGCTTGCTTTCTGATTTGTTAGGCTTACAAATAAGATCTAGGGTGACCTTAATGTGGAGAGAAAGTCCACACATGCGGTAGAGATAGAGCGCTTGCATAGCCAGCCAAGCCTGAGGAGTCAGGTTAATACAAACACTCTCCAATAATTTAATTTATTCTCATACAATTTGCACAGTGTTAAAAAATTTACAGACCATCCTATGCCAGCTTCATCAAGGGGGCTAATAACTTACATGTCTAAGTGGAGCCTGTTGAAGTTAACTTGGATTAAGTATGGAACTTAAACTTAGCTGCCTCTTCAAGACATTTAAGTTTTAATTAAATGTCACACTTAGAGTAAGTGATGAGTGATCTGTTTCTGGTTTCCTAATAGACTCAGGGACTAACTACTACATAAGTGTAGATTGCTTCACTCATCACTCAGACAGCTTTGCACAGCCTTATTGGCATTAAAGCTCAGGTTTTACTTGCATTTACATTTTAAAAAATCAGGTAAATAGTCTAAATTTTTCTATCTGTGTAAATATTATAGTAGCAAATCCAAGAGTCTTATTAAAGAACTGTTTTTCTAAATATTGTTATACAATCAAATTTACTTAAATTATGTTTGTGTTTGTCACTTCTGTATTGTCTTCTCAAACTTATTGACTGCTATTTAACTTAAAAATATATTTAAAGAATAAAACTATCAATTTTGCAACAAAAATATATTAGAAAAAGTATAAAATTCATTGCTACAAGCGTTCTTTTTAGTAGGAAGTGTTCTCTTTGATTATTTGATAAACCCAAATACATAATTGTGTTGTTTATGAGAGGCTCCGAAAATACATTTGACTGATTTTGCTCAGTGCTATGTTTCAACGACCAGTGTCATATAATGATGATGCAGACCATTGCCTGTCATTGGATTTTCAAACTTTTCTTCACATTTCTCTACAGACTTTCTTATCTTCACTTTTAGTTTTCTTTCTTATTGTTAAATCTCTGTGCCATTTAAAAAAAATTCTCATGACTCATTCAATAACATCAGTTATTTTTGCATACTAATCATTTGAATGACATTTCTGTTGACTTTGAGAAATATGTATTTTTTCTAAATAATAAGGAATAATTCATCATATCAAATACATTTCCTGGGTTCAACAGTGGTGATGGAATCACAGGAACACACACAAACTCTCCTCATGCATCGCTATAGATGTGAATATTCAATGATAAATAATTAGTAAATATTGTGTGTTATGATTTTAAAGTAGGTACAATTTTTAGAGTATATTTCCAATTACAAAATCATTAATTTGGCATAATTGGTACTTTATAAGAATGCATTAGGAGGAAAATATTCTGAGAGCTGTGATTTTACTAAATAATGCCTTAATATTCTAAGTTGCTTAATGTTGAGGTCCATGAAATAAAGCTGTTAATTTGAAAAATGTTACAGAAAATTGCACCAAAATTAATCAGTGCCTTAAATTGCATGAACATATCTTTTGAATCCTAAGTGATTCCAAACTGCTTTGTGTCAGAAAATAGACTGATTTAAGTATCAGTTTTTAAGTTTCTGCAGGTGATAAACTGGCCATTTTAAAAATGGCACTGCTAAATGTTGAATCAAGTTATAAGGAACACTTGATCCCCTTAATGAAACTTATGAATGCCAATGATCTTATTATATTTATATTCCTGTAAATTAAGAAAGCTTCTTTTAAATACCTATTACTTTATCTGCATGGTTACTTAAATAATAAATATTAATGTAAATTTTGTTAGTATAGTAAATTTGTTTGTTGTAACTATGCATATGTTCCATTTTGGAAAAATCAACTCATGAAATAAATTTATTTTTATATTTCCCTAAAATCTGCTAAACAGGAGAACTCGACAAGATTTGTTCTTCTTTTCTTCTCTCAAATATAAACACTCACACTAAAATTTTTTGTTCCATTAGTGACCTTTGTGTTACTCAAAAACAAAATCTTACTATCTTTGACATTATCACTAATGTTAAATGATCCCCAAAATAACTTTTGTATCCATTCCTAACTTTTTATGTTACTTGTCAACACTCAGTCCAAATATTCATCATAGCATACCAAAATAGGCTTGTTTATCCTCCTTAATCCAAGTTTTCAATCTGTTTAACCCTTGACCAAAGCCAATTTCACTTTTAGTTATTATTTTTCATGAATAATTAATGGACAAAACTTTTAAGTGCAGACACTTTTACCATAGCCTTTGAGTTCATCCTCTATATAATCCTTTATAAACTATTTTTCAACTATGTCTGTATGAGAAGAACTTCATTTATATTGATCTAGCAACATAAATGGGCTCTCAACGCTTCTGCCTTGCCCAACATAGGATGTGTCACTCTTTTTTTATTACAGTATCTAACCCATCTTCTTGATCTATTTAATGTTATTTAAAACTCCTTGATCATAAATCATATAACATACATAATAGATGTTATGGTGTCTGGGTGGCCCCCACAAGTCTCATGCAGCTGAATCTAGTGTTTGTGATTGTTTACTGTCTAGTGCTGGGATTGACGGCGTGAGTGCAGCACCCTCCTACAGGTGAGTAGCTGGCATATAATATAAGGGAAGGAAGGAAATCTGCTCTTCCCTTTCTTGCCTTTTCGCTCTTGTTGCTTGCTGCTGTCATGAATGGCTGCCCCTCAGCAATGCCACCCTTGGAGCCAGCAGAGTATGGACTGAAACCTCCAAAATCTGTAAGAAATAAACCTTTCCTTCCTTCATGTTGGGCTTAGGTATTTTGTCTCAACAACAAGAAAAAAGTAACCAAGACAATTGATATGTACCACATTATTTTATTGTTTATGTTTTTATGTAGTTTTTTTTTCTTTCTAACAAATTTTATACCCCTTCACAACAGAAACTTTGACTTACTATTTTTGCATTCATTAGTGTTTAGAAATGTCCATAAATATGTTATTATATTCAAGTTTACATTTATTTCTTTATTTTGTTTTCTGATACTGGGAATCCATCTCAGGACCTCATTTGCCAGGCCTATGCAGTGCCACTGAGCTATCTCCCTGGGCAACTTTATTTTTAAAAGTGTTATTGCATTTTTATGAGAATCAGTTAGTTATTTATCATGACTTCATTTGTGAAATTTTGAAATTAAAATTTTTTCTTCCCTTAATATCTTGTGAAGAGATTTACTGGTATCAATGAGACTTCAACACCAACTCTGATACAAAGTGACTTACAGATACAGTACTTTTTTGATAAATGCAATCATTATAAGGACTGTGTTAGTCATTGCTGGCAGTGGCATGCAGTATGTAATGTCACAATCATCACACGTATCTGCAAAAACTTTATATCTATTCCAAATAAATTTGTAAGAAAAGGAAAACAATGAAATTAGCTATTTTAGCATCAGAGAATGCAATTTAATTTTCAAGCCATAATTCTAAACAAAGAAAAATTTGAAAAACATTATTTTTTAATAAATGAAATAAAGAACACATATCACTCTCTAGTTTTACTTTTTCGAGCTGAAATATAGCATAATGCCAGAAATAGTGGCAAAGTAATATAGAGAGATGTCAAATGTATTATCCCTTTCTAGTTTTCTCTAAACACAACTTTTTTACATTAGAAAGTGATGTAATTTTTCTTCTGACACTTGGGACCAAAAATTAGACATTTAGATGCAGACACAGGGCTGAGCATAAGAAGTTCTAGATGTTAAATGGCTAGAGCAATGGATAGCACATGTCCTGACATTTTAGTGCTTTAGGTTTTAACTAAGATCTACACACTTTAATATATCTACAGAGACCATTTATAGGAAATCTGGCTATTTTGAAATAAAATAAAGTAGAAAATTGGTTTTATTGTTAATATGTTTTCAAAGATATATAGCAAATTATAGCAATGTACCTGGTCTCTCAAAAATATAGTCTTAATTAATGGTTGCACTGATAATTTGTAATGATATGAAATATTAGTCAAGTATTTTCAAATGAATTCACTACTTTTATACTCAATTTCATTTTACTTTGGTGAATGTATGTTGTTTATTATGCCTAAGAGCAAGTTATATTAAATTATCTCTGTTATCTGATTATTAAAATACATATATCTCTCATTCTTTTCTATAATTCTTCCATAGAGAGGCATATTTTCTTCAAAGCAAATATGCCCAAGCTGTAACCTTCAGGCCTCAGATGTCCCTGAGTGTTATAAACACAGCCCCACAAGATCATACAAGTTGGAAATTTATTATGTGATTTTGGATGACTCATTTGTGTGGTACTTTAACATGG